>JAVJIF010033122.1:0-230665 GCA_038442645.1 Agave tequilana
AAAATTCTCATTGTTATTATCAAGTTGCTCATGGAACCCTCTAGTAATCATCATCACCACCATTGTTACCCGTCATTATTATTAGAGTTAATTACATATACAGTTCTTGTACTATAGACACTGGATCGTTAATAAACTCATCAACATTTTTATAAGCAGACAGACATGCGGAGCAGACAGACCCCATGGGTCAATTTCTGTTTAGGAGCCAGAAGTCTGCTAATAAAAAAAGTTGAGAGATTATTAGTTCTTCAGTGTTTATAGTAAAAGAGTGTGTCTGCAATAACCCTATTATTACTACAACAAGTGTCTGCAACCTATGTTGGGGGCAATTAATACACTCATTGCAAGTTAGGAGTAACTAGTACTCCGTTTTTGTTCCGGAGACACACGTGTTAGACCAATCAAAACATTCAAAACAAAGGCGAGTGACGATCTTCATTAAAGTGGATTGTAAGGAGTTTAAGTTTTAGTCTCACACTCTCCAACTGCGATTTATGTTAAAAGAATAATAAAATGAATAAAAACTTACAGTATTTAATATATACCGGAGTTGGGTCTGTTAGCTGTAAACAAATCAGCCATAAATTGTTTCTGAAAGAGAGTTAAAAGACTTATTTGTCACAAATATTTCTATAAACTTGTAGCATAATTTAGCCTGATTCGCCTGAATCACACAAACATAGAAGACAGCGCGATCATCGGCGGTCCTCGGCCCATTGTCTTCTCTTTAGTCAAAAGATACAACAATATCCAATTATCGTTGCATATAACTACGTAATTAATTTTAATTAAATTGATTACCCACCTGATCTCATCTTCCGGTAAAGAGCTCTCCCCCGCCCGGGGCCCACAATAAATCCTCGGATTACGTTGGGGCCCCACGGATCCAAGCGGCACCGGGACTCGACCCCAAAACCACACCTACTCCTGCATCTCCGGCGCGGGGCCCACCAGGCTTTCTACCAAAATTTGCGCAAGTTCCGGGTGCCTGTGGTGGCCGGCAGGTAAGTTGTCACCCGCACATGACCGAGGTGGGGCCCCACGGGCGACCGTTGGCAGTTTTAAGCGGGCCCCACCGGTTCCCCCCGCCCGAGATTTGTTGACGTTGACGTTCCCGCTCCATGGTCCAATCGCACCAATTAAGGCCATATTTTTTTCAATCGCGGCCCACAACCCAAACCTCTCCATTATTCAATTTTAATCAAACAACCAACTGAACTAAACTTCAACTCCAAACTTTTAATAATTAATTATCGAATAGATCGCTGCAAATTAACCTCGTAGTAGATCGAATTTCACGGTTTGATGTCTTCTAAAGTTCTTTTTTTTTTTTTTTGAAAAAAAAAATATTTATCACAATCAACAGTTGAACTTAAAAACACCTCACAATTCAATTCTATACTTTAATTAGTAAACTTGACCTCACTGGCAATACCACAATGTTGTTGGCGCCTGCAATATCATCTACACAGCATGGTGACATGTCAGTGAGCTTGATGGCACAAGGGCGACATGAAAGTCTAACCAACGCATTGACTCGACCACCGACGACGTTGAACGAAGAACACAGCGGGTGATCCGGGTCATGAAGTTCTCTATCCTTCATTAATTAGGTGGCAATGTGGCATATTATAGTACAAGGCTAAATCTTTGGAAGACCCAGACGATTGCGGTGGTTTGTGGAATTAAGCAGTTATTTCGCGGCGTTTTTTGCGAGATAATTAACGCCCCCCGATGGCTGTCGCCATCAGTCCGCGTCTGTGCCACGTAGAAATGATCTCAGTGCCTCGTCGGCGCTTCGTCAATGGTGAAATCGATCCATCCATCGAGCAGTTTTAGAAATTGTGCACGCGGAAGAAGAAGATGATGAACCTTTTTGATGATGAACTACACGTGATTTTAGTCTCTGTCCCCTTCTCTCAGAATGCACCGACTTTGACCGAGAAAAGTTGATGGGAGGAGGAATAAATTACAATGGTGCATTTTGAAAGGTAGCAATTTTTTTTTAATCTTTTGGACAAAAGGGCAACTTAATTACGTTATCTATTAAGTACGTTGTCTAATCGTATCTTTTAAGAGAGATTATGTCGAAGAAATAGAATTTTCTCTTGACCGTGATTAGTTTGGGAATCAGTGAGAAGACTTTGGTCTATATCATGTGCGATGCACGTGGAGGAATGTGTTAGTTGATGTGGTTTGAAGTGCAAAATTGCAAATAATGGGTGTTATTATCACTGTACTAGGCCATCACTTATATGGGACCGTTTGTTTCGCGTAAAACTCCGTAATTCGTAAATGACTTACTACCCAGTTACAACTACGGCGTTTGTTTGGACCGTAATTCGTAAAAACTTACGTAACTCAACTAACACTCACTTGCACCCAGTTACCACTCACTTACAGCCCAGTGACAGTTAATTTTGTAGTCATACAATTTGTAATATTTTTTTATATTAATATTAAAATTTTTTAATATTTAACTTTTTAATATTTATTTGTAGTATTAAACTTTTAAAATCACCAAATAGTTAATTTTGTGGTCAACTTTTTCACTTACGACTTATACATTACGACAACCAAACACCGTAAAGTACAATACACTTTCTCACTTTACAATTTTATATTATCAACCAAACACCGTAAAATTTACATACATGTAACTCATTTACAATTGTAAAAGACTTTACCAATACAACTACGAATTACAGCCAGTTACGACAACCAAACAGACCTGTACGTATAAAAGCTTGGAGTAGAATGGATGCAATGCATACAAGATAATATAATAAATTTACGGTGTAATTCATGTCTTTGGTCTATATGTACATCTCTCGTTTTTTCCATAGTTTTTCTAATCATAATTTTCGCAGGCCAACGCCAGCTAGTTATAAAACTTGTCAAATATACCTTTTGTAGATTCTTATTCTATAACTCATTACATTTTAATATAAGAAAAAACACGGACATTTTGTGATGACGACTATTTTTATGCATTTTACCACTTTGTTCTTTTTTCTCTTTTGTCAAAAGTGGGATATCCTGCCGTGTTGCATTAAAAAATGATAAGAAACATTCCCTAGCTAGTCCACAATAACCAAATTTCAAACAGGACAACATCGGGCATATAATGGAGCATGCAAGTATGATCAAGTTGTATGTACCACGGACATAAAACATTGGCAATGTTGCACGAAATAGAAAATACCTTATTAATTATCAAATATCTTGGGTCAAAAATACCGGTCCAGTTAACGTGTGTGAGCCACACACATATTACAAGAGAGTCAATCCCGAGTTGACACGTGAGGTTGGTTCTCTTATAATATTATAAGAGATCGAAAGAATTTAAAGTTTCGTCCCCTTGAAACCCGACTCTTATCCACGTGTCAACGCGAGATTGACCGTCTTACAACATGTGTGTGTGGTTCACACAAATGAACCGAATCTAAAAAATTGAAGAGAACCAGCGCATGCTTGCATGTTCCTCATTCAGTTCTCGTTGCCCAAACCCTAGCTAGGGTTTTCACTCGGACCATGAGGGTTTGTCTGGTCAGTTTTATCAAAAACGTCACCGTCCTTCATCCCACTTCAGTTGGTCCCAACCATTTCAAGGAAAAAGCGAGCCCAATCTCTCACGCCACCAGCAGATGAGGCCCTTCCAACTGCCGCACCTAATGCCCCAACTGCAGGATCTTCTTTCATTTCGAGCTCTTGAGCACGTATCCTTTTTAATTTCTTTGTTTATCTCATCCCGGGCGGATACACATATAAACCAGTGTAAGAAGGCACCTACACTGAATTTTATAAAATATACAGAGTAAATATAATTTATAGTATTTTTTATATATGCTCATTTTGTTTTAAATCATTTTTACTCACAAAGTAATACTTTTGAGCTCTAACTCAAGTGATAACTTATAAAACTAAGTTATTAAAAATCACACATTCAAGTCTCGAGTTCAACATTATTTATTTTTACGTTTGCGTATGTCAGTGATCTCATCTTAGTTTGAATTGCAATCAATTTAGTTGCAGTTCCAGCGATAAGAAAAAGATTTTAAATGTAGATTTAATTATTTTAGTTAGAACTAATTAATTCTAACTTCAACCATATCAAAACACACAGTCTGGTTGCTAGTTATTGCGGTTTAAACTACTTGTAAGCTATGACTATAATTATCCAAACCACCCCCGAGGCCACAGAAGGATCTACTTTCTAAATCAAAATTAATTGTTCAATATTACATGCATGGTCATAACTTTTCTTAGCGTTTGATGGGATCCTAATTTCTATGTCTAGGAATGCGTTCTCTCTTGAGGTCCTGTTTGGCTGCTGGGAATAAGAGAGAGTATGTGGGCCCCCCTATAGTTTTTGAGAGTTTTTCAAGTTTTTAACTCAGAATTCTCACAATTGTCGTAAAAAAATAAATTAAACATGTGAGACTCATATATTTTTTTTCATATCGGTTCCTGTAGCTAACGAGCAAAGAGAGAAAAAAAAACTCGCGAAGGGACACATGTCAAAATCAAAAACACCGAGTTTTTCGCCTACTTTCATGAGAAACAAACAAACTAAATCAAAAGGATAAAGTATTGGATAACATGCACATTATGAGATTCGTTGGGCAGTTATTGGATAAGGCTAACTTGTTACATTTGAAAGATTGCTATGACCAAAACAGGTAGTAGGTTAGCTAGCGGGAGTCACCCATGAGGAAAGCTATGCATGATGTGATGTGATGCCGGCATCAGACATAGTAATGTATTTGGATTGCAAAGCACATGTGATTGGGTTGAGGCCATGGCTTGGTCCAAGATGTCATGGATGTTTTCGGACAACTCATGTGGAGGTGACTCACAGGTGGCCAAGTGTCACCCAGCTGCTGCAGCAGTTGATCAGAGGGCCCAGCGAACACTAATTTGAAGAAATTTGGAGAACAATTTACTGAACTAGGACGGGCATCCTGGTCGCTCTTGGGTTTGGAAGGGCTTTACTCACTCACAAATCGTCGGTTCGAACTTTCACGCGCATGTGGCAATGGGTGCCTTCATGCACATCTTAAAAAAAACTAAGATGGAAAAAAAAATGTCATATTTAGACACCATCGCTTCACTTGTTTGTTTGTTGATATTATAGGGTAACTGGGTAGCGGCGGATACATGAAGATTTCTTCAAATGTGAGACGTAATGAAAAAAGAAAAAGTTAGCTGCTGATGAATAAAACAAACTAAACCAAGACTTAAACATACGATCTCCAAAAACTCATTACAGTACCTTAATCTTTGAGCTAGGTTTCAATATGACTACTTATACAAATAATAGACTTTTTCAAAGTAAATGAAATTATGTAGAAGAGCAACAATAAGCTTCGTAAGTTAAATTTGTTGCGAAATTGATATGCTCTAATACCAATTGTTACGAAATTAATATGCTCTGATACCAATTATTGTGACTGTCAGGAGCGACGTTAGCGGAACTTGACAATATAAAGAGTACTTGCAAAAGGAAAGCTTGATGTAAAGCAAACTAGTATACCTAAATAAAAGAGTAATAAAGATAAAACACAAGGATTAACATGGTTCGGCCAAACTTGGCCTACGTCTACGAGGAGATAATTTGAGAGACCTTTATTAATATACTTAATACAAAGAGATCTAACCTTCCTCTTGATACAATAAGAGTATTCACTTTCCACTTGAATTTAGCCCTATATTACAAAAGTATTATCTTCTCTATGCAACTTGCTCCTCTCTTTCTTAGCTTTCTCTGGTCTCCTTTACTTGAGATTCTCTTTTGTAGAAACTCCTTAAGACTTGTTTAGTTGAGAAATTACAATGCTTGGCTACCACCTTTATGTATAAGATTTTTGCAATACAACTCTTATTTGGACTATGAGATGATTTTGGCTTTTGAATGGTTGAAGAATCTGATCAATCCTTTTAGAAATTGATCTCCTTGATCTAGAAGAATTCTGGACCTTTAAATTTTTAGAAACAAACCTTCATTGAATAGGAATTAAATCATATTCATACTACTCCTGAAAAGGAAACCCCCAATCGCCTGAAAAGAAAACTGCTTCATCTTAATTTGCTTCTTCTGCTTCAAGCCATCGTCTTCTCCAACTCAATTGGATTTTCTTGGACCATCATCTCTTCTTTAAAAATAAGGCAAAATCCTAACAATCTCCACCTTGACTTGTTTTTTAACCCTTTAGCAAAACAACTTGAGATTTCAGATTAATATCTTGATTCTTTCCTTGGCTGTAACCATACCGTGAAACCTTTAACTCTTGCCCCCTCTTCCAGAGGCCTTTGGTTGATTTACTGCAATGGCTTGGGCCATCTTGGGCCTTGGCTGAGTGCACCTTTTCTCTTTCCCGCAACACTTTGACCCGGTTCACGTCCCGTTCAGTCTTTCTGAAGCTTCACCTCGTGATGAACTCCCTTCCAAGTTTATTCTTGAAACTCCACCTCGAACTGAGTTTCCTTATTCAGCTTGTCTAACCCTTCACTCTTCTCTCCTTTCAGGATTACCCGATCTCCTTGGTTGACTGTGACGACGCCTTGTTGCACTTGAATCCGCATCCTTCTTCGTCGAGCACCCTTTTAGATATTAGATTATGTCGTATCTTCGGACATACCGAACCTCCTCCAGAGCAAGCATTGTCCCATCTCTTCCTGTAACCTTGACTGTCTCAATGCCGATGACCTCGCAAGCCGAGCCATCCACCAGCTTGACAATCCCTTCCTCCTTTACAACTAAGGAGTTATTGAACAGCTCTTTCTGGGAACATACATAAACTGTACTACCTGAATCAAATATTCATATTTTATCTTGAGAAGTGTGTCTTCGTAAGAAGCCATTAATATTTTGGTGTCTCTACACTGCTTGCTACGTCTGGCTCCGTAGCTTGCCCTTTCTTCTTCAACAACTCTTGCCGATACTTGCAGTCATTCTTCCAATGACCTTCCCTGTAACAAAAGTGACACGCCTTTGATGAGTTCGGACCTTTCCTTCCTTCTCCTCTTCCTTTCCTTCCTGTGACCACCAAATCCAATCCTGTCTGCTCCTCTTGATTTGGCCTTTTTCTAATCTCATTAGATAAGAGAGTTGACGTGACCTTCTCCAAGATGAGAGTTTCCTTACCGTAGAGCATGGTGGTGACAATATGATCATATGATTTTGAAAGAAAACTGAAAAGTATCAACACCTAGTCCTCCTCGTTGATCTTGACATCAACAGTTAGAAGCTCACTAATGACCTTGTTGAAGAAGTTTAGATACTCCAACACTGTTGTCACTTCTTCATGCATTGCCCATATAGTTGTTTCTTGATATACAACTTGTTGGAGAGGCTTTTTGTCATATACAACGTTTCTAACCTTGACCACAATCCCGTAGTCATTTCTTTATCCATCACGTTATACATAACCTCGTCTGTGAGATATGGTTGGATCATGCTTGTCGCTTTTAGATCCATCTCCTCCCAATGCTCGTTTGATGTATCTGCAGTTTTTACTGACTTACCCTGCAAGGTCTTGTGAAGACCTTATTGCACCAGCAACGTCTTCACCCTCTTTTGCCATAAGCTGAAGTTTCCTTTGCCATTGAACTTCTTGACCTCGAATTTTGTCGTAGAACTTTCTATCTTCAACATATTGCCCTTCGTCAACTTTTAGCTCTGATACCAATTATTGTGAAATTGATATGCCCTGATACCAATTGTTGTGAAATTGATATGCTCTGATACCAATTATTATGACTCCCAAGATCGACGTTAGCTGAACTTGACAATATGAACATACTTGCAAAAGAAAAACTTGATATAAAGAAAACTAGCAATGCCTAAACAAAACAGTAATAAAAAAGAACATAAGGATTTAATATCGTTTCGGTCAAGCTTGCCCTTCTTCTTCCGCCACTCTTATCGATACTTGCAGTGATTCTTTCAACAACCTTCCCTGTGACAAAAGTGACACGCCTTTGATGAGCTTGGACCTTTTCTTTCTTCTCCTCTTCCTTTTCTTCTGTGACCACCAAACCCGATCCTATTTGCTTCTCTTGATTTTGGCCTTTTTCTAATCTCATTAGATAAGAGAGTTGATGTGTCCTCCTCCAAGATGAGAGTTCCTTACCGTAGAGCATGGTGGTGACGATATGATCATATGATACTGAAGAGAACTGAGAAGTATCAACGGCTTATCCTTCTCATTGATCTTGACATCAACAGCTAGAAGCTCGCTAATGACCTTATTGAAGAAGTTTAGATGCTCCAACACTACTGTCTCTTCCTTCATGCATAGTCCATATAGTTGTTTCTTGAGATACAGCTTGTTGGAGAGACTTTTAGTCATATACAATGTTTCTAAACCTTGACCACAATCCCGTAGCCATTTCTTTATCCGTCATGTTGTACATAATCTCATCTGCGAGACATGGTTGGATCGTGCTTGCCGCCTTTAGATCTATCTCCTCCAAATCAACGGTTGATGTATCTGCAGTTTTTGCTGACTTACCCTGTAAGGTCTTATGAGGACCTTGTTGTACCAGCAACGCCTTCACCCTCTTTTGCCATAAGTCGAAATTTCCTTTGCCATTAAACTTCTAGACCTCGAACTTTTTCGTAGAACTTTCTATCTTTGACATATTGCCCTTTGTCAACTTTTATCTCTGATACCAATTGTTGCGAAATTGATATGCTCTTATACCAATTGTTACGAAATTGATATGCTCTGATACCAATTATTGTGACTCCTAGGATCAACGTTAGCGAAACTTGACAATATGAACAGTACTTGTAAAAGAAAAGTTTGATGTAAAGCAAACTAGTAATACCTAAACAAAACAGTAATAAAGAAAGAACACAAGAATTTAATATCGTTCGGTCAAACTTTGCTTATGTCCACGGGGAGAGAACTTGAGAGAGCTTTATTAATAGACTTGGTATAAAGAGATCTAACCTTCCTCTTGATGCAACAAGGGTATTCACCTTCCACTTGAGTCTAGCTCTAAATTACAAGAGTATTATTTTCTCTCTATACACCTTCAACTTGCTCCTCTCTTTCTCGGCTTCCTCTGGTCTCCTTTACTTGAGATTCTCTGTTGTAGAAACTCCTTAAGTCTTATATGGTTGAGGCAATTACAATGCTTGGTTAGAACTTTTATTTATAGGATTTTATAATACAACTCTTATTTGGACTAAGAGATGATCTTGACCTTTGGATGGTGAAGAATCTTGATCAATTCTTTTAGAAATGATCTCCTTGATCTAGAATGATTCTATACCTTTAATTTTAGTAGCAAGCCTTCATTGAATAGGAATTAAATCCTATTATATACTCTTGAAAAAAAAAACTCGCAATCACCTGAAAAGGAAATTGCTTAATCTTAATTTGCTTCTTCTGTTTCAAGTCATCGTCTTCTCTAACTCAATTGGATTTTTTAAACTATCATCTTTTCTTTAAAAATAAGATAAAATTCTAACAATATTCAGTGTGAGAGCCGTCCATTGTGCTCAATATAAGTCCACCCATGGAAGTGGGAAAATAAAAAAAATTAAAAAGAAAAAAAATAGTCTTCTTTTTTTTTCCCTCTCTTTTCCTTAAAGTAAAAGATGGGCAACATTCATCTTGTTTCATCTAATAATATAAAAATGCTCCTCTCACATACATCATAGTTGTTTGATTCCTTATGGAAATGAAGCTACCGCGTACGCTACAAATAAATACTCAAGTAGTTAATTTAAAAAATGATTCATTTCTATTTTGACAGAAAAATCAAAACAAACAACCTCTTAATAATCAGCCTATAGTAATTGTGAAATGAACAAATCATTTTCATAAATAATTAATCACCAGAATCTGTCTAAATATTTCTCATTACATTTAGGCCCCCACTGGGTGTCTCATCAGTAGTCCAAAATTATAAATCTAGATTTAGTCTACTGATTTGATTTCATTTATCCGCATCGTACGGGGATTCATTAATTTAGATTATCCCCAGGATATGGATCAACATTTCCATTTTCCAGTCGCTGCCACGCTTTGGAAGTTCAGATGGTCTCCTTTGTTTGTTGGGTGGGGCCCGCCCAACTTGAAGCTGTGGATTTAGCTCGGGCAAATATGAGGCACTGAACGTGGGCCCCGCTCGAATGATGCCGCCGTTCCGCCGACGAGTGCGATCAGATCGTGGCCAGCGCTGGGATAAGTTGGGGGGGGCCCGCGGGCCCATCATCGTGGCCAGCGCTGGGATAAGTTGGGGGGCCCGCGTGGCCCATCATCCTGCAGGCAGCACGGTATGGGGGCCGTGCGCTCCTCCAGTTCCCTGAGTGCCGACAGGCCTAGCCTCAACTCACATACAGTTCAGCATAGATGGATAGGCAAACTGAATTTTATAAAATAATTAAATAATAACTTAAAATTTTTTGTTGAAGTCACTTAATTTACTTCATAATTAAAAAAAAACTAGCATTCATAATTTATTCACTACAGTCCCATTCACGTCAGCGTAAATTGATTTCTCACAGCCGCTACTTTATATATTTCATTTCCTATTATCTTTCTTTATTGCTCAACGTTACTCAACCCTGACCGCGACGTAGAGTAATCACGGGTTGATCCGCACGATCAGATTACCAAGAGAGTTAGAAGGGGAAGCCCCCTCTCGAGGGTCACAGGAGGCAGAGCCCCCGGACCAATTTTTTTTAGATCGACTTTTTGCAGATCTCGTTTGCTTGTACTCGCAATGAGTTTTGATGCCCGTGAATATGAGTCTGATGATAATGACGATGCTAACATGAGAACTGTGACTCATGATCGCAGTCCTATGTGAGAACTGCGATTACGGTCACAACCCTTTATTAGAAAACTGCGACTATGGACACAGTTCTTTTATTAATTGAAAATTAGAATATTTTGTAAGGACTACGTTCATTGTTGCAGTCCCAATATACGCTGGAAGGTTGTGTTTTGTTAGGATTGCGACTCATGATAGCATCCCTATGTAAGAACTGCGATTCGGTCACACCCCTTTATTAGAAAACTGCGATTATGTGGCACAGTTCTTTTATTAATTAAAAATTAAAGAACTTTGTAAGGACTGCGTTCATTGTCGCAGTCCCAACATACACTGGAAAGTTGTGTTTTTGTTAGGACTGCGATTATGATCGCAGTATTAATGAAGATTTAAAAAAAAAGGCATTTTTGTGAGGATTGCGATCATGGTCGCAGTTCTAATAAAGACTAAAAAACAAGACATTTTTTGTAAAGACTGAGATCATGATCGCCATTCTATAAAGAAATATGTCGTATAGGGGTCGCAGTACTTAACGAGAGCGATAGTATAATCACAGTTTACGTATTATTTTATATTTTTTGTTCTTCATTTCTGACTGTTGTCTGATCCTCCTATGAACTATTAAATTGGTTTTTACATATAGTATGCGATCATAGACTGCGACTATGATCGCACTACCGCGACTATGGTCGCAGTACTTAACGAGAGCGATAGTATAATCGCAGTTTACGTATTATTTTATATTTTTGTTTTTCATTTCTGACTGTTATCTGATCCTCCTATGAACTATTAAATTGGTTTTTACATATAGTATGCGATCATAGACTGCGACTATGGTCGCACTACCGCGACTATGGTCGCAGTACTTAACGAGAGCGATAGTATAATCACAGTTTATGTATTATTTTATATTTTTTGTTCTTCATTTCTGACTATTGTCTGATCCTCCTATGAACTATTAAATTGGTTTTTACATATAGTATGCGATCATGGACATGGACTGCGACTATGGTCGTAGTACCCTTGACTGCATTTTTCTTGATGAATTTTTTTTGCTAAGTTAAATATAATAACGGTGAATAAGTATTGATTCTATAGTCACAGTTTACGTATGTTTTTATATGTTTTGCTTATAAAGTATGAATTTTTTTACCTATTGCATGCGTAGTAGCACTGCGACTATGGTCGCAGTGTTTAATAACAACAATCACAGTTTGATATGTAATTAAAAGAGCTTATAAGTTAATATAGTGAGAAAGAGACCTTACAAAAAAAGAGAATTAAAAGCTTTTAAAAGAAGACAAAATAAGGTTGAATATCAGAAGATCAGGAAATCCTAATCCTTGTCATTATCACCATCATAAGCGGATTCGTTGTCTTCATTCTTCTGCTCTTCTTGTTCATCACTTATTTTCTCATCATCTTCCTGTTTTGAGGTTTTTTTGTTTCACCGATAAACTCCCAGAATGGATCGTCTTTATCAAACTCTTCGTCTGACCCGTTGAGGGAAAGCGAGCCTACAGCATCAGAGGACATGCTTTCATCAAGCATGTCTCCGTCAAGTGGCAGAGGAATAATGTCTTCCTCACTAACCCACATGAAATCTTCATTATCCTCATGAATAGGAGGATCAGTTAATACATTATTTGATGTAGTGAGATAGTCAAAAGGAGTGAAGTCCAGACTGGTATCAGATTCACTAGAATATCCTAAAGAAAAAGGACCGGTGGGGGAACGATTGAAGTTGAAATCTAAGTGTTCAGAAGAAGAAGATGAGGAAGACATGATTCAAGAATGAATTGTTTTTAGGTATGAGATAATATATTAGTTACAAGCATTATATAAAGGTCAATATTGTGGAAGAACATGAATAGTAATAATAATTGTTACAGGTGAGGGTTGAGTATGGTAAGAAGTGGTAAAAAAATGAAATATTTAATTGAAGATTTATTGCGGGAGAATCCGAAGAGTTTCTTTTTACTAGAGTTTGATACTTGAAGTACAAATTAACTTTTTATAGAATTGTTTGCCTATATCTTTAGATTACGTATGGTGCACATCTTTCCTTTATTGATATTAACATCATTGCATCTCTTTTTTCTAGACTGTTGTTGTATCATGGTAGAAAGAATATTAATTACTTTCATTTAATACATAAGGCATGCGAAAGAAGATTGCGATTTTGGTCGCAGTAGTATTGAAGGAGGTCGCATTGCTGTACGATAGAATGCGACTAGCGACTTTGGTCGCAGTACTGAAGGAGGTCGCATTGCTGTACGATAGAATGCGACTAGGGTCGCAGACGTTATATAAAAAAGTTTTGTTATACTATGACTGAGACTAGTGATTGCGACTGTGTCGCAGTTGTCATATAAAATTGAAAGTTATATTGTATTAAGTCTGCGACCATGGCATGTTTTTTAAATTTTCAATGCTTCTGCTTATTTTACATTATGTTGATCCAAAATTTTTTTAATTATATTTTTTGATGTAGTAAAATTACGAATTTTATAACTGTAGATATATTCAACTGAAATTTTGTTTGTTGATGACTTTATTCCAGTTTAGAATTAAAACAGGGGTATTTTTGTCAATTTGTTTCACGATTGTTTAGGCGGATCTTTTTTGATTTTTTTGGTGCCTACACTCTGCGGCTGATATGTGGCATATATTTAGCCACGTCCCGCCGGCTGAGAAACTCTCTCAGCCTGCCGGCTGAGGTACAGTAACCCCTATATATATATATATATATATATAATATATATATATATATATATATATATATATTAATGGGAAATGATTATATGAGAATGATTCACAAATTAAGCTTCGTGAGAACTCTACAATGTGCCATTTCATAGATGATCCGAACCGTTCATCTTAATGTACCTACTATAATTAGACTGATCATGAAAAATAAAGCGATTCGAAACCTTTTTAACCATGCATCAAATGACATCTTTTTTCTACGACTAAATAATTTTTTTTTATAATCACTTAATGCATGAGTAAAAAAGTTTGAAATTGCTTGATTTTTTCACGATTACCGTAATTAGAATATATAGAATAAGATGAACAGTTTGTTACATCCATGAGGTGCCACCGTAGAGTATTTACGAAATTTAATTTGAAAACTATTCTCATAAGATCATTTCTCTGTTTTAATTATAGTGTTGAAATCAAAGAGTGATCTGACACACTTTCAACAGAGAACCTTCTAGATATTCTTTTTTATCTTATGATCATGAATACGTCTAAAAGTCAATTCTCTAGTTTCAAAATTGAGATGCCAGAAAATCCTGGCATTTCCTTTTTATTGAAATTTCACATTTAACTAGCATGAACAGTACATTAGTATTAGAACCCCATGTTGCCCCTTTGAAGGAATACAATGACACACCAATCATGAAGATCCGCATTCCAACACCGAGTCAATCACGAACTAATATAGCACCAACCGAACAATCAAAGAGAGAAATCGAGAAATAAATAGTTTAACGAGGTTCTACAACTTGCCTACGTTCTCAGAGTAGAAAAGAGAGAAATCGAGAAACAAATGATTTAACGAGGTTCTACAACTTGCCTACGTTCTCAGAGTAGAAAAGAAAAGATATTATTCAAACAACTGAGTTACAAGAGTTACAAAATGATCCGAATGTTTAAATTAAAGAAAATACGTACTCAGCCATAGATCCCCTCAAACAAACTAACCCTAGAACTCTCTGTTGGCCCAAGGTTACAATCACCTCTTTTATTGAGTTTTGATAATTACAAAACATATATAGTTATTTGTACTAATCGTGTTTTATGTTTAAGTGTGTTTCAGGGTTCTAAAGATTCATGGAGTTTTCTTCCCTAAAGGAAGGTTGTTTTGACTCAAGTCGGTTCATTTCGGGTTCAAGAATCAAGCTTGCTAGATCATATGGAGAAGCCCACTTGAAGACTTTGTAGTCACCTAGAACCTTTGTAAGACTTAGTTTGTTAAAGTTTGAGGTTGTGGTAAATTGGCTCTAAAACACACACACACTTTTCAAAATACAAGTTTTTAGTTTTGGTATTTGTTTTAAGTTCATGCTTTGGTCTCTATGCATGATTCAAATCTTTACAAATTTTATATCTTGTTTTATCATGTATACCTATCTTTTCAGCATGATACTTAGCCATATTTCCCTACAAAATTATTTTGAAAATTTTCCCAAGTCAGAAAAATCCTACTTCAAAAATCTGTTTCAGGCCTGGCGGTCGACCGGACCGGTCGACCGGATCTATTCCAGGCCAGGCCGGTCGACCGACCGGTCGACCGAGACCTGTGTCCAGGACGTGCACGCTTGTGCACTGTAAATCACCTAGAGGGGGGGTGAATAGGGGATGGCTAATCTAATGGTCACTTAATGATGAATGATGCAAATGATGCGGAAGCTAAAAACAATTATGACCTAATTAAATCTTTTTACACTAAACACCACGTATAACCAAGAGTGTTGCCGAATTCCCGTGAAGGGCTCTGGACAAACTCCTCTAGATTCCCCTTGAATGGGTTGAGGTGCCGCGTTGGCTCTCTTGGTTGAATACAAGTGTTAGCAACAATCCCACGCAAATATATATATATATCAATTATGAGCACAAGGAATATATCATGCATATAAAGATGAACACAATAAATAAACATGCAAGATATAACTAGAGACAAAGAGAGAGAGAGAGAGAGAGAATAGCAATCACAAACACAAGGGTATGTTTCGAGGTTCGAGCACACTTGCTCTACATCCCCGCCTTCGACACACGAAGGATTTTCACTATGCAAGATCCAATGGATCTCTCCTCGGTGCCGCAACACCTACAAGCCCTCGGACTCTCTAGTCCCGTACACACCGCAAGCCCACCGGCTCGCCGAGGCCGCACCTCAAACAACCGAGTCTGCACCCGAACTCAAAACAACGACGAGCACACTTGCCCGTCTTCTCAAGGAACAAAGAAAAGATCTATGGTGATCACAACACTTTGATCACCTAAAGAACTCTCACTACAACACACCTATAGGATGCATAATCAATGGATGCTCAAGTGTGTGTGTGAGAAAAACAAGGATGTGAAACTTTGGTGAAAAACTCAAGAAATCTCTTTTACACTCTTGATAAATTCTTTTCTTTAGATTGGAAGTATTTGTACTCAAATTTGTGGAGAAAACCTTTTAAAAGAATGGGAAAAACTGGCTCAAAGCTCTCCTAAAATCTTGTAGCAAAACATGACAAGACTCCCAATTTATAGGCTGCCAGAAAAACTAGCCGTTGGGATCTGTCAGTACTGCCGGTCGACCGGCCCGGTCGACCGCCAACGGTCGGATTTCTGACCGTTGGAGCCACGGTCGACCGGTGCGGTCGGCCGAACTTTCCAGAGAGCACTGTGATGGTATTCAAATTCTGCATTATTATATCGCATTTCTCACAGTTTTAATGAATAAATAGTCGTCTAAATCGTGTTTTGGTCTTAATTGCAGGTAAATCCAAAGTCCAAGGGTAAAGATGGAATAAGAGGCTAATTCAGCTCAATTTATGCTAATTAATCCCGCAATTACTTGGAGGCCAAGCAAAGGATTTTCTAGAACATGCATTGTACCTAGACTCCTGAGCTGTCAAACGAATATTCGGGCGAAAGTACCAGAAAAGGGGTATATCTGGAAGCCTCTAGAAGCCAGACGAACGCGTGGACGAAATCCAGAGACACGATTCCCTAGGATTGTCGCAATTCCACGGCATTCCTTGAGATTCTGCGGCAATCCTAGAGAGCCACGTGTCGATTTTCGACGCGTGGCTCCGTCTCGTCTTCTGGATCCTTCTGAGCCCTATAAATAGCCCTGCAGAGAGCCCAAACGCGAGCAGTCTTCGTTTTTAGGAGTAGATCTAGATTTTAGTGTAGTGTAGGTGAGAGTTCTTCATCTTCTTGTATTTTCTTTTCTTTTTCTTAGATCATTGTAGTAGGGCTGAGTGATTCATAGAGAGAGAGATAGTGAGGGATTGATGTAATAGAGAGTGACACTCTATGTAAAGGTGCCTCCTTTCTCTTCCGTTGTAATCTCCTTCATCTTCTACATGATGTTTTGTTTCTAGTTTTTCTTCTCATGGCAATCTAACTACTAACCACTAACCTATCTAACCACTTACTTGACAATCCACATGAATCGGGTTGCCTCTACAAGGCCTTATTCTTGCAAGAGCCATTGATGGCCAAAGATGATGGGTTCTAACATCTAACTTGCTAACTTGCTAACCAAGCTAACTCTCTTTTACTTCATGCTCTTTATTTCTAACATCTAACTTGCTAACTTGCTAACCAAGCTAGCTCTCTTATTTCATGCTCTTTTATTTCATGCTAGTAGTGTAATGAGTGATGCTTGTAATAGCTTGTTCTTGTTGCAATGTTGTGATTGTTATGAACCATCCATGAGCCATGCTTTGTAGTGCTTCTTGAAGATAAGGATTGTGATGGCCGAGGATCAAAATGTGAGGCAACTATCTCGAAGAGGTTAGCATGGTTAGTGGAGTACTTAGTAGTTAGTATCCATGAGTTTTCTTTTACCTTTGTTTTAGAAATCGTTTTCCAAATTCTTTTCTCATTTTTCTATCGGTGTTTTCATCGCCTTCTTAGTTTACCTTGTTCCATCTTCTTCACTTCTCTTTTGGTTTTTACATCGCCGTTTTCATCGCTCTCCTCACCTACCATATGCTTGTTTTCATTTTCTCATTCTTTTTCATTCTTTCAACAAAGAAGAATTGTTAACATTTGACGTGACGAGAGACTGTTAATGCTTCTATCGCCTCCCTTCCCTATGGATACGACCCGTTGAGCCAATGCTATAACGGAAGTATCGAGGGTATACTAAGCACATTCGAGCTTTTCATTTGATTTCATAAATAAACATTTTGAGTGCTAGTTTTCCACCCCGATCAAATTTTTGGCGCCGTTGCCGGGGAAGGGAATGGTTTTGATGTCACGTTTTTGTTAACATTTGTCTTCTCTGTTTTGGTGTGCAGGGCAATATTTTCAGGTGCTTAACATTGCAGAAAATAACCTAGCTTTGCCTTTCCCTGCTCTAGAAAGCAGGACCCCAGATTTGGAAGGAAAGCCGCGAAACCGTGACTTTTGCCGCGCCACCGCGGCCATTGTGCAATAATTCTGTATATTGTTTGTTCTGGGATGTGTATCCTGTAATAGCTAGTTGATTTCTGCTGCTATCTTTCTTGCTTTGATTGCCTAGACACCACAAAAAAAATAAAAGAACTAAAATACGGTATTTGGACGCTTTTAAAACGGTTTAGACATTTGCATTTAGGCACGTGTCAATTCAATTCCAATATACTGTATTTTGTTCTGTTGTTGTGATTTGGATGGAGATGTACACATGGCATTGCATATAGCATAGGACAAACACGTGGGTGATTTATCGCTTTGTGTTATATTCTTGTCTATATTGCACACTTGCACAAATTGAATTTAAGGGCAAACTCCAAACAAGATAAGGTGGGATTTCATACCCCTTCCTTAGCCCAAAAATCATCTCCCCACTCACACAACCCAAGCCCTAATAAAATTGAATAGACGTTGGCCCCTAGGGACATTTCATCTAGGTCTAGGTCAACCCTACTCTTGGCTTGGTTTTGATTTTTTGTTTTCTTTTTGTTTGTTATTTGATTCTTTCTTTTTGTGATTTTTTGTGTGAAATGGCATTCAACAATAACAATTCTTTCAATCCAAACATGAATCCATATTTCACACCAACTCCATTTGGATCGGATAATTCCAACCCGGCGTTTTCTAATATGCACCAACCAAATACACTGGGTTGGCCTTATCCGAATCAATACAACCCATACCCACATTCTAATAACTATAATTTCCAAAATAATTTCAACTCGTCACAGAGTAATTGGGGATTCAAGTCTCCCGAGTTTAATTATCAACCTCCTTGTCCCCATGTCCACCTTGTCCATCATATTCACATTATCTACAATATTCATTCCCCGATTCCGCTTCATATACTCCTTTTCTGGACCTCCAATTGAAGAAAAACCTGAGTTTGAAAAGAGAGTAGAAGCCAATTTACTAGAGCCGAGCAACAACTTCACAAAACATTGACCTCTCCAATTCCACAATATTTTCAAGATTCATACTCATTTCCACCAGCCCAAAATAGAAGACCATCAATTTTGGAAATGAGTATGCGTGAGTCCAAAAAAAAATCACAAAATCTGATGGACTCACAATTTCACCAACAATTCCAAAACAACTCTTCATCTTTTCAACAAAACGATGAACCAATGAATTGTAAAAAGATGCTTGAAATCATGACTCAGGCTCAAAATGCTCGTAACCGTGACATAGATATGATGATCCAAACTCTTCATTCTCATCCTATTTCTAATGTCACTACCCATTCTGACAGAGCCAAAGAGTCATGTTGTTTTGGAAATCAAGATTCAATTTCAGCACACCCATCTGAACTTATCCAAACTTCAAATGTTAAAGATCCCATTGACATTTTGGCAAGTTATCCATTTTCTGAAATTGAACTTGAACATGAATATGATCATGAACCTCAAATTAGTGATTCAATTCTACTTCCTGATTCAATTATGACTCCAGTATCTTCACCTGATTTCATCCCTTTTCCCGTGTCATTATTGGATCCTGTACCAATCCATTGTGAAATTGAATCACTAATCATTCATGATGATCATATTGAACTTGACCAATTTCATACTTTTGAAAGTCCATTTGATAAATTGTAGGTTCTCAATTTTGTGGAATTGAACTCAATGTGGAATATGACTTTGACCCTCAAGTTTGTGATTTAGTTCAAATACCTGAATCATTATTGACTCCTGTATTGTTACCCAATTTGAGTAACATTTTAGAGTCAGTTTTGATTCCAACCCTCCTGAACTTGAATCACTAATCTTAGATAGTCACATTCCATCATGGGGAAATGAATGTGGACCTGAGCTTCATCTTCTTGATTTGGACTCACTTCCTGAACCGATCTCGACTCCCGAACCTCTACTTGACTTGAGTCTTTTTCCTGAGTCGATATTAGTTCCTGTTCTTCCTGAGTCCAAATCAATCATTCCATTCTGGGACAAGGGTGTTGATAAATTTGACTCCGAAATTATTTTGAAAATTTGGAAATTAGATGGGGTAAAATTTCTAATAAAAATTATAAATGCATACATCTTTTTAGTGGGTTGTATCATGGAGATTTCTGGTGGGTTCCTCCGGACTCCACGCAATAATGATTGGGCCGCCTTTCGTGGACCAATCAGACCGCCACCGGAACCACCACCTTGAGGTAATTTTTTCCTTCCCTCTCTATTTATTTCATGCATACATATATCACGATGCATTGAGGATAATGCATGAGATAAGTGTGGGGGAGGGTTACTAACATAGAGTTTTTAGATCTTCTTTCTTTTACACTTCTTTTAGAAAAAAATATATAATAAAAAAAACTTTTTGAAATAAGAGACAAAGTTTTAATCTATTTTTAAGAAAATTAAGATGTATCTTAGAAATTAAGAAAGCCTTAATTATGACATCTTAAACCTAGTTGAAATAATAGATCTTGTTTAAAATTATAGGCTAAGTAAGTAAAATTGGTGAGATATTTTTATCTTGAATTTTTACCTTAGATAAATATGCACTTTACACTTACACATTTCTTGGGATGGAGACAAAGACCAAAAATGCCATAAAAATTAAAAAAAAAGAAAGAAAAATAAAGATGTAATAAAACATCACCTATTAAGCTGGATAAATGTGCCTCAAGAAGCATGATTATTCACGCCTAACGGTGGTAAAGGAAATAAATAATCCCCTTTAGTTTTGTGGCCTTTTTTACTCGAGACCTTAAACCCGAGGGATGTTTTCTCATCTGGTTCCCTAAGACCGTCTGGTTTGGGAGTCATCGGTTAAAGGCTCGCTACAAGGGTAAACTAGAAAGCCTAAACTAAGGGAAGAAAAAAAAAACAGAAAAAAAAAAATATATATATAAATAAATGGCTTGATGGTTGGAGTTGAAATCCCAGAAATTTTCACTGAGCACGGTGTGCATATTATCTAGGTTTTATGAAAGATAAAATATTCAATCCAATTTAAATTCTTACCTTAATTGAAGACAAGATCTTGCATAGAGACTAAGTTAAGAAAGAATAATTATAGGTGGACTTATGACCTAAGATCACTTATATTTTTACAAAAATAGTTCGAAAACATGTCTCTCTTTCAAAATGCATTTTCAAAACACTAACATTTGTCTTCTTTCTTTATGGATTTTGTGGGTGTAATCCGCTGAAAACCCTCAGGAGACAACACTCCTCCTCTAGAGTAACCTAGAGGTTTAACGGCTTGTTGCACGCGCTCAGTGCAATCGCGTCACCTGCGAAAGTGGTGTAATAAAATTGGTAGTATAGTTTTTTTCTTTTCTTTGTTTTGCTCGGGACGAGCAAAAGAATAAGTGTGGGGGTGTGATTGGTATTCAAATTCTGCATTATTATATCGCATTTCTCACAGTTTTAATGAATAAATAGTCGTCTAAATCGTGTTTTGATCTTAATTGCAGGTAAATCCAAAGTCCAAGGGCAAAGATGGAATAAGAGGCTAATTCAGCTCAATTTATGCTAATTAATCCCGCAATTACTTGGAGGCCAAGCAAAGGATTTTCTAGAACATGCATTGTACCTAGACTCCTGAGCTGTCAAACGAATATTCGGGCGAAAGTACCAGAAAAGGGGTATATCTGGAAGCCTCTAGAAGCCAGACGAACGCGTGGACGAAATCCAGAGACACGATTCCCTAGGATTGTCGCAATTCCACGGCATTCCTTGAGATTCTGCGGCAATCCTAGAGAGCCACGTGTCGATTTTCGACGCGTGGCTCCGTCTCGTCTTCTGGATCCTTCTGAGCCCTATAAATAGCCCTGCAGAGAGCCCAAACGCGAGCAGTCTTCGTTTTTAGGAGTAGATCTAGATTTTAGTGTAGTGTAGGTGAGAGTTCTTCATCTTCTTGTATTTTCTTTTCTTTTTCTTAGATCATTGTAGTAGGGCTGAGTGATTCATAGAGAGAGAGATAGTGAGGGATTGATGTAATAGAGAGTGACACTCTATGTAAAGGTGCCTCCTTTCTCTTCCATTGTAATCTCCTTCATCTTCTACATGATGTTTTATTTCTAGTTTTTCTTCTCATGGCAATCTAACTACTAATCACTAACCTATCTAACCACTTACTTGATAATCCACATGAATCGGGTTGCCTCTACAAGGCCTTGTTCTTGCAAGAGCTATTGATGGCCAAAGATGATGGGTTCTAACATTTAACTTGCTAACTTGCTAACTTGCTAACCAAGCTAACTCTCTTTTACTTCATGCTCTTTATTTCTAACATCTAACTTGCTAACCAAGCTAACTCTCTTATTTCATGCTCTTTTATTTCATACTAGTAGTGTAATGAGTGATGCTTGTAATAGCTTGTTCTTGTTGCAATGTTGTGATTGTTATGAACCATCCATGAGCCATGCTTTGTATTGCTTCTTGAAGATAAGGATTGTGATGGCCGATGATCAAAATGTGAGGCAACTATCTCGAAGAGGTTAGCATGGTTAGTGGAGTACTTAGTAGTTAGTAGCCATGAGTTTTCTTTTACCTTTGTTTTAGAAATCATTTTCCAAATTCTTTTCTCATTTTTCTATCGGTGTTTCATCGCCTTCTTAGTTTACCTTGTTCCATCTTCTTCACTTCTCTTTTGATTTTTACATCGCCGTTTTCATCGCTCTCCTCACCTACCACATGCTTGTTTCATTTTCTCATTATTTTTTATTCTTTCAACAAAGAAGTGAAAAAACACCTAGAGGGGGGGTGAATAGGTGTGAATGCTAATCTAATGATCTTTTAAACTTTAATTAAATGAGTGATGCAACGATCTCTCAAAACACGACTAAGAGCCGAATACCCCTTGCGAGGTTCTGAACTCCTTCCTCCCAATTCCCCTAGATATGGGTTAGAGGTGCGCAATGCAACCGTGTTGTATGAGATATGATCGAACAAGTAAAGGATGAAGTGCTATGATGAAATACACACAAGCAATATAGCAAATAAAGTGAACAAGACAAGATTGCACAAGTAAAGGGTTAGTTCTCAAGCAAATAATTCAAGACAATATAAAGCAAGAGAAATTGTAAGCAAGAATAACGCAAAGGCAATCGCAAACAAGATGATTTGTTTCGAGGTTCGAGCACACTTGCTCTAGTCCCCGCCTTCACCTCCGTGAAGGGTTTCCACTATCCACCGAGGATGCCTTTACAATTTGGTCTACCGAAGACCGGGCACCGAGCTCCACCGAGTACAAAGGACCTCTACCGAAGAGGTTGCTCCACAAGGAAAGGATTACAAGAACCAAGTGATCACAACAAGATCACTACACTATTTCTCAAACTCTTTTACAAACACTCTCACTTGAATTACAACTTCACTATAGAATGAGTATTGGATTTTTGGCTCTATGAAGTGTGGTGAGAAAAACTTCAGTTGTAGAGTGATATTAGCAATCAAACACAACTGAAAAACTAGCTCAAAAAGAATTGAAATGAAAGCTTTAAACTCTTTTCTTTTCTCTTTTGAAAATAATGCAAACTTGAGGATTTTTCTAAGTGAAATGCAAGAGAGACTTCTCCTCTATTTATAGGGTTAGAAAATAGGTTAAAAACAATTTCTTTTTGTCTTATTTTCTCTGAAAAAGCTCCCCAACAACTCTCCAAAAATCTGTTAAAGCTGAAAATAAAAACAGTTTTTCAGAACTGCCCAAAGAGGAAAGAGCCGTTAGGCTTGTTGCAGGCCTGGCGGTCGACCGGTCCGGTCGACCGCCAGCACAGCTGCAAAGAGCCGTTGGCGCCCGGTCGACCGGTCCGGTCGACCGTCCCAAAAGAGGAAACACAGTTTCCTTCTTCCGGTCGACCGGTTCGGTCGACCGAAATAACCCGAGAGCAATTTGCTCTCCATCGGTCGACCGGTTCGGTCGACCGACAGACATGCACGAACAGTGCATGTCCAGTGATTGAGGCAAAACCTGCACAAAAATACGAAATTTCAGATCTTATAATAAAAATGTGCAAGTGCTCAATTCTTCCGCTATAGCAAGTGGCTATGCGGGTCGTGATCCACAAGGAGGGTTTGCGATGGAAGCTTTACGGTTCTTTATTGAAATCGTTAAGAAGAAAAGCGAGAGTTCTTCTCTGTTTTTAAGAAGTGAAAATGAAAAAAAGAATTATGTTAAAATTAGAGAGAAAATGAGAGATGAAGAAGGTGAAAAAATCAGAAAACAATGAAGTGAATATGTACAAATGAAGTGGAGGAAAAAGAGTTGGAAGAGGTGGTGATATAATTTACACAAATGAAAGAAAGGAAAGAAGATGAAGAAATACTTACCTAGGTTGAGTGATGACCTACCTGGAAACCGTTGAATGTTCTACCTTTGCTTCGGAGGCGTTCAACGCATAGATCATAAGCTCGAGCTCAGTCCCCGTGCACATTATATCGTCAAGCCTAGCAAGAACGAAGTGATGCGGATCTTGGAGGAGGAGAACGTCTTCATGAACTATCGCTGGCTCTCACGTAGCTTAGTTATACTTGCTTTGGAATTCACTTGTAAACTCAACAACAACAACCAAGGTAAAGTAGAAGAGGAAGACGAAACAAAAGAAAATACGAACATAAAAAGAACTTTTACCTTTATTAATTGCAGAGACAATGGAAGAAAGGAGGAGGGTACATCGTCGGTGTCACTCTCAACATCAGCCTCTCTCTTACTTACATGAATCTTCTTCTACCCTAAGTTACATACAAATTACATAAAAAGAAAAGAAAAACCTAAACTACAAAGAATGAAAACTAGGCTAAATCCTCATCTCTGCCTGCTTTCTCCCTGCTCAGCTAAAACCAGTATTTATAGGCAAAAAACCTAAAGGAGAAGATCCCAGGAAGATTGGGGGAATCTCCTGGTCTGATGTATTTCCCATATCTTCTTCTGATTTTCTGTTTTTTTCTTCAAAAGTTGACAAAACAGCCTTTGATTGTGCTTGATTCAGGGAGGATTCTTCTCAACCTTCCTTATATGCCAAGATTTTGCCTTGATTTAGGGAGGATTCTTCTCAACCTTCCTTATATACCAAGATTTTGCCCACAGGGAGGATTCTTCTCAACCTTCCTTATATGCCAAGATTTTGCCCTGATTTCTTCATCTTGATTCAAGGAGGATTCTTCTAAACCTTCCTTATATGCCAAGATTTTACCCTGATTTCTTCATTTCAAATTTATTCTGAATTAATCAGAATTTGATGGGCTTTTGGGCTTGTTTCTCTTTATCTCCTTAAGGAATGGGCCTGCAAATAAATTAAACATTTAATTAGGACAAAGCAGATTTTATTCTATAATAAGTATGGAAATATGATAATAAATGTGCAACATTAGTGACCAATCACACCCCCATACCTATCTTTTGCTCGTCCTCGAGCAAAAACAACTAAACTATACTAAGGATTATTAGACCACTTTCGCAGGTCACGCGATTGCACTGAGCATGTGCAACAAGCCGTTAAACCTCTAGGTTTCCCCTAGAGGACGAGTTTTGTCTCGTGAGGGTTTTCAGTGGATTACACCCACAAAATCCATAAAGAAAGAGAAACAAAGAGTTAGTATTTTCGAAAAGCATTTTGAAAGGGAAAAATATTTGAAATATAATTGTAAGATCTAAGCAATCTATAAGTTATAGGAAAACTGAATTTTTCATTCCTAAACTTAGTCTCTATTCAAAAATTTGTTATCAATTAAAGTGAGGAGTCAAGTTGTACTTCTCATCTAGTCTATTACTTTACCCTAAGTCATATGCACTTGTGACTGTGAAAATTTTGACTAAGGGTTCATTAACTTTAACTCTTATGCCTTATTTATATTATATATATATATATATATATATATATAATTTTTTTTTTGGTGGTATTATTCCTTAGTTTAGGCTTTCTAATCTGCCCATGTAACGAGCCTTTAATCGATGACTCCCAAACCAGACGGCCTTAGGGCACCGGGTGAGAAGACACCCCTCGGACTTAAGGACTCAAGCAAACAAGGCCATAAAACTAAGGATTTTATTATATGGACCTCTTTTAGGCGTGAACACTTATGCTTTATTAGGCACAAATACCCAGCTTAATCAGAGGATTTTTATATATTTTTTTCTTTTCAAACTTATCTAATCATCTTTCGCATAAATACTAAGGCTTTCTTAGGCCAAAGCACCTAGTTAATCAATAATTAGATTTGTTTATCTTTTTTTTATAAGGCATAAGAATCTTTGTTTTTGAATCCTAAGTGTGTAAGTGTATGAAGGGTGCATATTTCATCAAGGTAAAGATCAAGACTAAATTACTTTGACAAATTTTCTTCCTAACCCTTAAAATCAAACAAATAATCTTATTTTGACCAAGTATAAGAAATCCTAATTTAGATTTTCCTATTCCTTAAAATTAACTTAATTTCTTACAAAAAATATGTCAAAATATTGTTTCTATTTTCAAAAAGTTTTTAAAAGTAAAGAAAATGTTAATTTTTTTATTTTTTTATTTTTTATTTTTTAAACAAAAAGAAAGTTATGTTAGACCCTCCCCCACACCTATCTCATGCATTGTCCTCAATGTATGAATTAATGCATAGATGCATGAAAAAGAAGAAAGGGAAGGAAAAGGTTACCTTAAGGTGGTGGTTCCGGTGGCGGTCTGATTGGTCTACGAAACGCGGCCCAATCAACTTTTCTTGGGTCTCGGAGGAACCCACCAGAAATATCTTTAATATAACCCATTAAAAAGATAAATCCATGAAGGATCTTTATTAAATATTTAACCCCATCTAATTTCCATATTCCATAACTAATTTCGGAGTCAAATTTGTCAACCACCTCGTCCCAGAATGGAGTATGAAATGATAGAACAGTTGACTTGGACTCAGGAAGGACAGGAACTAATACCGACTCAGGAAGGTGACTTAAGTCAAGTAAAGGTTCAGAAGTCGAAATAGGTTCAGAAATTGGGTCCAAGTCAAGAAGTTGAAACTCAAGTCCACATGTATTTTCCAACAATGGAATGTGACCTAATATGGGTGATTCCAGTTCAGGGATGAGAGGTGATGGAATCAAAACCGACTCTAGAATATTATTCAAGTTTGGTAATAGAACAGGAGTCAATATTGATTCAGAAAGTTGAACTGGATCACAAATTTGAGAATCTAGGTCACATATCTCATTGAGTTCAATATCATAAAAATGAGAACTTGCCAATTTGTCAATAGGATCTTCAAAAGTGTATAATTGGTCAAGTTCAATATGATCCTCAAAGATGGGTGATTCAATTTCATTATGAATTGGTACAGGATCCAATGTTGACTCCGGGAAAAGATCGAAATCAGGTGAAGATACCGGAGTCATAATCGAATCGGGAAGTAAAATAGAATCACTAAGTTGGGGTTCAGGATCATATTCATTTTCAAGTTCTATTTCAGGAAAAGGATAACTTGCTAAACTGTCAATATCTTTTTCAAAATTTGGAGTTTGGGCAAGTTCAAATGGTTGTTCTGAAATGGAATCTGATTTTCAAAACTACATGATTCTTCGGCTCTAACAGAATAGTTAGTGACATCAGGACGGTGGGAACGTAGAGATTCAACCATCATATCTATGTCACGGTTACGAGTGTTTTGAGCCTGAGTCATGGCTTCAAGCATCTTTTCATAGTTGATAGGTTCATTGTTTTGATGAAAAGATGAAGAATTGTCTTGGAAGTGGTAGTAAAATTGTGAGTCCATCAGATTTTGGGATTTATGTTTGGACTCACGCATACTCATTTCCATAATTGATGGTTTCCTATTTTGGACGGGTGGAACTGAGTATGAATCTTGAACATAATATGGACTGGGTGGAGAAGGAGGACAATTTGGTTGAAAATCTGACTCGGGGTAGGTGAATCCCCACTGACTCTGTGAAGAGTTGAAATCGTTATGGAAATTATAGTCATACGATGGGGGACATGGGTTATATTGATTCGGATAAGACCAATCCGGCACACTAGGTTGGTCAAAGTTATGATTTGCCGGGTTGGTAATATCCGAAAATGAAGTCGGTGTGTAATATGAATTATTATTGTAGTTGAAAAAATTGTTATTATGGTCCATATCACACAATAGAATACAAAAAAAAGAAAAACAAACAAATAAACAAACAAAAAAGAAAAAAAATTTTAGCCTAAGTTAGGGTAGACTTAGGACCTAGACGACTCCTAACTGGTTAGACTGTCCATGGGAGGTCTAATGTAGACTTTAACCACAAGCTAATCAGCCAGGTCAGGGCAAGGTTGGTGGGAGGTTTTCCGTCAAAGACGTTCCTTAATTAAATAACCACCAACCTTCGGGCTTTCGGCCCTCAATCCCTTTCCTAGACACTGATTTTGCAGGAGTTAGATTCCAACATTTTTCCCCCTTAGGATAATCTCCTAATTGAGTCCGAGATGTCCCTAGGGCCAACGTCTACTCAATTTTAGTTAGGATTGGGTTAGTGAGTGCTTGGAATCTGATTTTTGGGCTAAGGAAGGGTGATCAAATCCCCACCTTATCTTGTTAATGGGTTAGTGCCCTTAAGATCAATTTGTGCAAGTGTACAAGATATGTAAGATTCACTCAAAGCGATATAAACAACCAAGAAGTGAGTCCTATGCTAAATGCAATGCATACGTACCTTGCTCCAGCACTCTTCAACAGTAAAAAAATAAAGGAATTAAAAAGACACGTGCCTAAAATGCAAATGTCTAATCAATTTTTATCTTTTCAACAAATATTTTACTGTTGATTATTAGCAGGTTTTTGTGATGGCATATAAGAAATAAATAATTGCAGCAAACTAGAATTTACAAAGCTAGCAGCCCTGCAAAAACCTGTTAGTAGTCAGCTCTTTATTGCCGCGGATCCGCGGCTTTTGCCGTGGAAACGCGGCAATTCAGAGGGCAATGGGTCTCTACTTTCTAGAGCAGAGGCCCAATACCACTTGTATGTCACTGCAATATTAATTTCCTGCTTTGATTGCCCTGTAACCTGCAACAGAGAAGAAAATTCGTTTTAGTTCTAAAAAATTTTCAAGAAAAATTCAGATTTCAATAAAAACATGTTACCCTCCCCGGCAACGGCGCCAAAATTTGATTGAGGCAAAACTGCACAAAAATACGAAATTTCAGATCTTATAATAAAAATGTGCAAGTGCTCAATTCTTCCGCTATAGCAAGTGGCTATGCGGGTCGTGATCCACAAGGAGGGTTTGCGATGGAAGCTTTACGGTTCTTTATTGAAATCGTTAAGAAGAAAAGCGAGAGTTCTTCTCTGTTTTTAAGAAGTGAAAATGAAAAAAAGAATTATGTTAAAATTAGAGAGAAAATGAGAGATGAAGAAGGTGAAAAAATCAGAAAACAATGAAGTGAATATGTACAAATGAAGTGGAGGAAAAAGAGTTGGAAGAGGTGGTGATATAATTTACACAAATGAAAGAAAGGAAAGAAGATGAAGAAATACTTACCTAGGTTGAGTGATGACCTACCTGGAAACCGTTGAATGTTCTACCTTTGCTTCGGAGGCGTTCAACGCATAGATCATAAGCTCGAGCTCAGTCCCCGTGCACATTATATCGTCAAGCCTAGCAAGAACGAAGTGATGCGGATCTTGGAGGAGGAGAACGTCTTCATGAACTATCGCTGGCTCTCACGTAGCTTAGTTATACTTGCTTTGGAATTCACTTGTAAACTCAACAACAACAACCAAGGTAAAGTAGAAGAGGAAGACGAAACAAAAGAAAATACGAACATAAAAAGAACTTTTACCTTTATTAATTGCAGAGACAATGGAAGAAAGGAGGAGGGTACATCGTCGGTGTCACTCTCAACATCAGCCTCTCTCTCTTACTTACATGAATCTTCTTCTACCCTAAGTTACATACAAATTACATAAAAAGAAAAGAAAAACCTAAACTACAAAGAATGAAAACTAGGCTAAATCCTCATCTCTGCCTGCTTTCTCCCTGCTCAGCTAAAACCAGTATTTATAGGTAAAAAACCTAAAGGAGAAGATCCCAGGAAGATTGGGGGAATCTCCTGGTCTGATGTATTTCCCATATCTTCTTCTGATTTTCTTGTTTTTTTCTTCAAAAGTTGACAAAACAGCCTTTGATTGTGCTTGATTCAGGGAGGATTCTTCTCAACCTTCCTTATATGCCAAGATTTTGCCTTGATTTAGGGAGGATTCTTCTCAACCTTCCTTATATACCAAGATTTTGCCCACAGGGAGGATTCTTCTCAACCTTCCTTATATGCCAAGATTTTGCCCTGATTTCTTCATCTTGATTCAAGGAGGATTCTTCTAAACCTTCCTTATATGCCAAGATTTTACCCTGATTTCTTCATTTCAAATTTATTCTGAATTAATCAGAATTTGATGGGCTTTTGGGCTTGTTTCTCTTTATCTCCTTAAGGAATGGGCCTGCAAATAAATTAAACATTTAATTAGGACAAAGCAGATTTTATTCTATAATAAGTATGGAAATATGATAATAAATGTGTAACATTAGTGACCAATCATCCAGACACATCGCCGGTCGACCGGGCCGGTCGACCGAAGTTGCCTGAAACAGAAAAACTGGGCTGTTTTGAGTTAGAAAAATTTTGAAAAATATTTTAAAAATACATATAGCTAAGTATTATGCAGAAAATAGTTTATACACATATTTTAAACAAGATTTCAAGATTAAAGCTTTTGGTACATGTATATATAAACTAAGGCATAAAACTTAGAAATAAACATTTTCAAAACATAAGAAATATATGAAACAAATGTGTGTGCAAATCCTAGAGCCAAATTTCATATACTCAAACTTTAACATTCTATTTCTTACAATGATTCTAAGACTTCAAGATCTTCAATAGGCTTCTTCATATGATCTTCAACACTTGTTCCTTGAGCCCAATTGGAGTTGACTTGAGTCCAAATCCTTGTATTTGTGAGAGAAGACTTCTAGAATGAATAGAAATCTGAAACACACTTAAACAACAATTGTTATTAGTACAAATAACTAATATGTTTTGTAATCATCAAAATACACTAATCATGGGTGATTGTAACCTTGGGCCAACAATCTCCCCCTTTTTGATGATGACAAAACATATAGGTTATTTAAATAAACATGGAAGAGGAGTTTGGAAAACTCCCCTCAAATAATGCTATGTATAAAAATTTGACTATGGAAGCACAATACATAAAGCATTCAAGGCAAAATAGTTTTGTAAAAAAAACTTAAATAAAACAATCTTAACAAACTCAAACATATATCAAACTTCTCAAACAAGTTCAAAATATCAAACTCTTAAACTTATTACAACTCTTAAACAACTTATTACAACTTATTCTCCCCCTTTTTGTCATACATCAAAAAGGGTTAAAATACCAATAGAAAAACAAATTATATTTTTAAGAATCTATAATGCAAACATTCAACTCACCACAAATAAATGAAAATCTAGCATAATCTAGAGGTTTAGTAAAAATATCGGCAAGTTGAAAATCGGTAGAAACATAATCAATATCAATATCACCTTTCTCATAATGATCTCTAAGAAAGTGATATCTAATGTCAATGTGTTTGATTTTACTATGTTGATTTGCATTCTTTGTCATGTGAATAGTACTAGTATTATCACAAAATATTTTAACATGATCAAAGTGTAAATCATAGTCAAGGAGAGTATGTTTCATCCAAAGAACTTGAGCACAACAAGCTCCGGCTGCAACATACTCCGCCTCGGCGGTTGATAGGGCTACCGAATTTTGCTTTTTGGAAGACCAAGATACAAGACAATTACCTAAGAATTGACATGTTCCACTTGTGCTCTTCCTATCTACCCTACAACCCGCATAGTCGGCATCCGAAAAACTCTTCATTTCAAATAATCCGGTTTTAGGATACCACAAACCCATTTCAATAGTGCCCTTAAGGTATCTAATTATGCGTTTAACCGCAATTATGTGAGATTCTTTAGGACAAGATTGAAAACGTGCACAAAGACAAACGGAAAACATAATATCCGGCCTACTAGCCGTCAAATAAAGCAAGCTACCAATCATGCTACGATATAATTTAATGTCTACACTTTTACCTTGTTCATCCTTGTCAAGCTTTGTAGTTGTTGCCATGGGAGTTTTGCTTACTTTCGATCCTTCAAGCCCAAACCTTTTGATTAGTTCCTTTGTGTACTTGGCTTGATTGATGAAGATCCCATCCTTCCTTTGCTTGATTTGGAGTCCAAGGAAATAGTTGAGTTCCCCCATCATAGACATTTCGAATTCATCCTTCATGCATGATTCAAAAGCTTTGCAAAGAGATTCATTAGTAGAACCAAAAATAATATCATCCACATAAATTTGCACAATAAGAATATCTTTTTCTACATGTTTTGTAAACAAAGTTGTATCAATTTTACCTTTCTTAAAACCATTTGAAGTCAAAAATGAAGAAAGTCTTTCATACCAAGCCCTAGGGGCTTGTTTTAAACCATAAAGAGCTTTATCTAATTTAAAAACAAAATCCGGATGTGTAGGATCAACAAACCCGGGGGTTGTTCAACATACACCTCCTCTTCAATAAATCCATTTAGAAAAGCACTTTTAACATCCATTTGAAATAATTTGAAATCTTTATATGAGGCAAATGCTAGTGTCATCCGTATGGCTTCAAGCCGTGCTACGGGTGCAAAGGTTTCTTCAAAATCGATCCCTTCGATTTGAGTGTAACCTTGGGCAACTAACCTAGCCTTGTTTCTAACTACATTACCCGATTCATCCAACTTGTTCTTAAAGATCCACTTAGTACCAATTGTTGGTCTATTGTGGGGCCTAGGAACAAGGTGCCAAACTTGGTTGCGCTCAAATTGATTGAGCTCCTCTTGCATGGCTAGCAACCAATATGAATCGGCCTCGGCTTCGAGGACATTTTTGGGTTCAATATGAGAAATGAATGCATAGTTACCACAATAGTCATGAAGTCTAGAGCGAGTAGTTACCCCTTTTGATACTTCACCTATGACGAGGTCCTTGGGATGATGTGGATTGTATCTCCAATCCTTTGGTAGTGGTTGAGTAGGCTCCACCTCATGTGTTTGATGTTCATTTCCTTGTGCCTCTTCCACTTTAGCTTTGCTTCCTTCATCATCCTTTGGTTTGTCTCCCATAGTAGAAGCATCCTCCAAGGTCACTTTCTCCAAACCTTCATCCAATGCATCTATTTCTACAACATTCTTAACAAACTTGTTAGATTCCTCAAACTTAACATGAATAGACTCTTCAATAGTCAATGATGATCTAATGAAAACTCTATAAGCCTTACTAGTGTTTGAGTAACCTACAAAAATAGCCTCATAAGATTTAGGATCAAATTTTCCTAAATTATCTTTTGTGTTTAAAACAAAACATTTGCAACCAAAAACTTTAAAATAGGAAACATTAGGTTTTCTAGAAAAATACATTTCAAAAGAAGTTTTAGTAGTATTTTTGCACAAGAAAACACGATTTGATATATAGCATGATGTATTTACGGCCTCGGCCCACAAATAATGTGGTAGACCGTATTCACTAAGCATTGTCCTAGCCATCTCTTGTAATGTTCTATTTTTTCGTTCAACTACTCCATTTTGTTGTGGAGTTCTAGGACAAGATAGTTCATGCTTTATTCCATGTTCATCACAAAAAGTGGTAAAGGGTTGGTTAATGAATTCACCTCCTCTATCACTTCTTATTCTCAAAATCGAAACATCTTTTTCTTTTTCAACTCTTTTCTTAAAAGTTTGAAAATAAGAAAATGCTTGGCTTTTATGTTCAAGAAAGAAAACCCAAGTAAATCTTGAAAAGTCATCAACCAAAACATAAGCAAATCTATTCCCACTTAAACTTTTGGTTTGTGTAGGGCCAAAAAGATCCATATGGATTAACTCCAAAGGACGTGATGTCATGATATCCTTAATTGACTTGAAAGAAGACTTAGTTTGTTTCCCAAATTGACATGCGTCACAAACTCGGTCTTTTTCAAAATTCAAGCAAGGAATACCTTTCACCATTTCCTTTGTGTTTAACCTAGAAATATGATCAAAAGAAATATGCCCTAATCTCCTATGCCACAACCAAGAGTCATCATCGAGGGCTTTCAAACAAGTAATATTACAAGACATATTTAACATATCAATCATATAAACATTACTTTCACGAAAACCGGAAAATACACAAACATTAGAAGTTCTATCAATTACTTTACAAGAAACATTATCAAAAACAATGTCAAAACCTTTATCACAAAGTTGACTAACACTCAAGAGATTATGCTTGAGGCCATCAACTAAAACTACATTTTCAATTAAAGGAGAGGTGCCAAGTTTTACATTACCAATACCGATGATTTTACCCTTGGCGTCATCTCCGAAGGTGACGGTGCCACCTTCATGATATCTTGATAGGGTTGCAAAGTTGTTGATGTCCCAAGTCATGTGCCTTGAGCAACCGCTATCAAGATACCACAATCCTCTACGTCGTTGGGACTTGGAAAGTACCTACATCATTTAACATAATTGTTGATTTTGGTAGCCAAACTTTCTTGGGTCCTTTAAAGTTAGTGCCTCGAACCCAAACATTATGACGTGATATGTTTAATCTATCATAGCAAAAATTGGCTAAGTGCCCTTTCCGTCCACAATGTGAACATGAGAACACTCTACCATACATGAATGCATGATGTGTATGTGTAGTGTGAGCATGTTTTGGGGTTTTGCCATGTTGTTTAGGTTGTGTAGCATGAACATGAACATGAGCATGAGCATTTTTCTTTGGGGCTTGTTTCTTAGGAAACATAGCCTCAATTTTCTTTTTATTAAATTCACAATCTTTCAAAACAACACTTAATGAGTCTAATCTTTCCTTAAGCATAGAAACTTCATTTGAATCAATTAGTGGGGCCTTACCTTTGCAAGAAATCTTATATTTTTCAAAATCATTTTTGGTAGTGGCCAAAGTGGAAACCAAATCATCTTTTTCCTTTGTAAGAGTAAAAACTTGAAGACTTAAAGATTCATTATCCTTTTTCATTTTAAGATACTTTTTCTTAAGAAATCATAGTTTTGTGACAACTCAACAAAAGCTTCTTCTAACACATCCATAGAAAGTTCATTATCATGAGAAGGGGAAGAGGTTACCTTGCTTGTGCCTTCATTAGCCATGAAGCACATGTTGGCGGTGTCTATTTCTTCCTCGGATTCGGTCTCCGAATCCCAAGTTGCCTTCATAGCCTTCTTCTTGTAAGGCTTCTTTGAAATGGAGGGCTTAGCTTTGTCCGGACACTCCGCCACAATGTGTCCCGGTCTTGGCAATTGAAGCACACAATCTTCCTTTCTTCTTTGCCTCCTTGCCATCTTCTTCTACCTTGGTACTTCGCCTGTTGTACATCCTCCGGACATTCTTAACAAGGAGTGAGAGCTCCTCATCATCTTCTTCTTCATCATCTTCATCGGAGTGTGTAGCTTGACTCTTGAAGGCGATAGTCTTCTTTTTGGAAGGAGCCATATCCTCCCTTGCTTTCCTTTCCATCTCATGGGTTTTGAGGTTCCCAATGAGACCTATAAGCTCCATCTCTTCATTGTCGTTGAGTTCCTTCAAGGTTGTTGCTTTAACTTCCCATGAAGGAGGAAGAGCCCGGATGATCTTCCTTACTCTTTGATCATTGTTGATATCTTCACCTAAAGAAGAGAGTCCATTAGTAATCTTGGTAAATCTTGTAACCATATCATCTATGGTTTCATTTTCTTGCATGCTAAATGTTTCATATTGGGACCGAAGACGGTCAATCTTAGCCTTCTTTACTTGTAAGGTCCCCTCATGTGTGACTATCAAATGTGACCAAATCTCATATGCGGATTTGCAATGAATAACCCTAGAAATGTCATCATCATTAAGGGCTTGTAGAAGTGCATAGTGAGCTTTGGCATTGGCATCGAATTCCTTAGTCTCTATTTCGGACCAAGTGGATTCGTCACCGGGGGGTACACTAAAGGACTTAGTCACGGCTTTTGCAACTCGGCTACCTAGAGATTGCAAAAACACGATCATCTTAACTTTCCATATGGGAAAGTTAAGTCCATCAAACTTAGGAGGGGTCTTAATTCCATCGGCCATTTTTACTATATGAATGTGAATGAAATGATTAGCAAATTAGGATCTTCTCTAAGGTGGTTAAACCAAATCCTAGAGTCCAAGCTCTGATACCAATTGAAAAACACCTAAAGGGGGGTGAATAGGTGTGAATGCTAATCTAATGATCTTTTTAAACTTTAATTAAATGAGTGATGCAACGATCTCTCAAAACACGACTAAGAGCCGAATACCCTTGCGAGGTTCTGAACTCCTTCCTCCCAATTCCCCTAGATATGGGTTAGAGGTGCGCAATGCAACCGTGTTGTATGAGATATGATCGAACAAGTAAAGGATGAAGTGCTATGATGAAATACACACAAGCAATATAGCAAGTAAAGTGAACAAGACAAGATTGCACAAGTAAAGGGTTAGTTCTCAAGCAAATAATTCAAGACAATATAAAGCAAGAGAAATTGTAAGCAAGAATAACGCAAAGGCAATCGCAAACAAGATGATTTGTTTCGAGGTTCGAGCACACTTGCTCTAGTCCCCGCCTTCACCTCCGTGAAGGGTTTCCACTATCCACCGAGGATGCCTTTACAATTTGGTCTACCGAAGACCGAGCACCGAGCTCCACCGAGTACAAAGGACCTCTACCGAAGAGGTTGCTCCACAAGGAAAGGATTACAAGAACCAAGTGATCACAACAAGATCACTACACTATTTCTCAAACTCTTTTACAAACACTCTCACTTGAATTACAACTTCACTATAGAATGAGTATTGGATTTTTGGCTCTATGAAGTGTGGTAAGAAAAACTTCAGTTGTAGAGTGATATTAGCAATCAAACACAACTGAAAAACTAGCTCAAAAAGAATTGAAATGAAAGCTTTAAACTCTTTTCTTTTCTCTTTTGAAAATAATGCAAACTTGAGGATTTTTCTAAGTGAAATGCAAGAGAGACTTCTCCTCTATTTATAGGGTTAGAAAATAGGTTAAAAACAATTTCTTTTTGTCTTATTTTCTCTGAAAAAGCTCCCCAACAACTCTCCAAAAATCTGTTAAAGCTGAAAATAAAAACAGTTTTTCAGAACTGCCCAAAGAGGAAAGAGCCGTTAGGCTTGTTGCAGGCCTGGCGGTCGACCGGTCCGGTCGACCGCCAGCACAGCTGCAAAGAGCCGTTGGCGCCCGGTCGACCGGTTCCGGTCGACCGTCCCAAAAGAGGAAACACAGTTTCCTTCTTCCGGTCGACCGGTTCGGTCGACCGAAATAACCCGAGAGCAATTTGCTCTCCATCGGTCGACCGGTTAAGTCGACCGACAGACATGCACGAACAGTGCATGTCCAGACACATCGCCGGTCGACCGGGCCGGTCGACCGAAGTTGCCTGAAACAGAAAAACTGGGCTGTTTTGAGTTAGAAAAATTTTGAAAAATATTTTAAAAATACATATAGCTAAGTATTATGCAGAAAATAGTTTATACACATGTTTTAAACAAGATTTTCAAGATTAAAGCTTTTGGTACATGTATATATAACTAAGGCATAAAACTTAGAAATAAACATTTTCAAAACATAGGAAATATATGAAACAAATGTGTGTGCAAATCCTAGAGCCAAATTTCATATACTCAAATTTTAACATTCTATTTCTTACAATGATTCTAAGACTTCAAGATCTTCAATAGGCTTCTTCATATGATCTTCAACACTTGTTCCTTGAGCCCAATTGGAGTTGACTTGAGTCCAAATCCTTGTATTTGTGAGAGAAGACTTCTAGAATGAATAGAAATCTGAAACACACTTAAACAACAATTGTTATTAGTACAAATAACTAATATGTTTTGTAATCATCAAAATACACTAATCATGAGTGATTGTAACCTTGGGCCAACAAGAAGAATTGTTAACATTTGACGTGACTAGAGACTGTTAATGCTTCTATCGCCTCCCTTCCCTGTGGATACGACCCGTTGAGCCAATGCTATAACGGAAGTATCGAGGGTATACTAAGCACATTCGAGCTTTTCATTTGATTTCATAAATACACATTTTGAGTGCTAGTTTTCCACCCGATCAAATTTTCGATTAAGAAAGAGATGTGTGAAGTATTTGCACAAATATTATGTAAAAGAGAGATAAGGTTTAGAAACAACCTCAAGTGCTTATATCACTCCACAAATGTATGAAAGATGATTGATATACCCTTTCCTATCTCCGTTATAGCATAGGGCTATACCGAGTCGATTCTCAGGGAGAGCTTGCGATGGAAGCGTTACGGTTGGTAGTGAAGAAAATAAAACGAAGATTCTTCTTTGCTTTAAAAGAATAAAGAATCAAATGAAAAAGAAATAAAAGAATGGGTGGAAATGTTCATGATGGAAAGTGTAAAGAAATCAAAATTAAGATTTGCTTTGGAACTAAAACTAAAAGAATGAAAACTTTAGAATGAAAAAGCTATGACTAGCTAACCTTACTACCTTGCCAAAACTTACTAAACTCTGTGATAGTGAATGCGCGCCTCATGTTGATTCATCGGCATAGATTCGTCTTGCGTGTTGATCTAATTACTTTCTCACTTGGATGACGGGGGGTTTAACCCATCGGAGAAGAGAAGACCATCCAACTTGCAAGATTAAAGATAGCAATCACCCATGAGTTAGTAGTTAGTAAGGTTAGTGGTTAGCTAGTACATGTAGAAAAGTTAGCTACAAGCCATAAGAAAAGTAAAACAAAGCATAAATTAAATTGCAAGAAAGTAAAGCAAGAAATAAAGAAAGCAAGTAAACTAGAAAATGCAAGAGTAGAGAGAAGAGAATGGATGAATCCTTACTTCACAAGTTGTCACTCCTTGATGTACACAAGCTTTCTCTCTCTTACAAACTCTCTCTTCACAAAATTTCTAGGGAAGAAGAAGAGGGACTAAAGAACTAAAACCTAGAGAAAAACCTACAAAATTACAAGCATCTACTAATTTCTCCTCTCTTCTTCATTCCGTCCTTGCTCGCAGGTCCAAGTGCAGTATTTATAGGGCTCAGAGAGAAGCTTCGAGATCCAGGTTGTTGGCGCAAAATTCGGGATCCAACAACCTCTCAACTGCCGCAATTTGGCGGGAAAATCCCGAATTTTGCGGCAACTGTAAGGTTGTTGGGCAACAGCTTCTTGTTAAGAGTTGGTTGCGAGGTTGTTATCTACGTGGCCTTCTAGAATCTTGGTTTGTTACGTAGAATTCTCTGGATCCTGGGTTGAAACTTGAGCTTGGAATTAATCTCCTTAATTATTGCTAATTAAAGAGATTAATGGGCTTTTTCTCTTTTTAGTTGTGGACCTGTAAAAATATAGAGAAGATGAGTAAAAATCATATATTTATTGCAATATGCATGGGGATTATGTGGTAAAATATGCAATATTGTGTATCAATCACACCCCCACACTTATTCTTTTGCTCGTCCCGAGCAAAACAAAGAAAAGAAAAAACTATACTACCAATTTTATTACACCACTTTCGCAGGTGACGCGATTGCACTGAGCACGTGCAACAAGCCGTTAAACCTCTAAGTTACCCTAGAGGAGGAGTGTTGTCTCCTGAGGGGTTTCAGCGGATTACACCCACAAAATCCATAAAGAAAGAAGACAAATGTTAGTATTTTGAAAATTCATTTTGAAAGAGAGACATGTTTTCGAACTATTTTTGCAAAAATATAAGTGATCTAAGGTCATAAGTCCACCTATAATCATTCTTTCTTAAACTTAGTCTCTATGCAAGATCTTGTCTTCAATTAAGGTAAGAATTCAAAATTGGATTAAATACTTTTATCTTTCATAAAACTAGATAATATGCACACCGTGCTCAGTGAAAATTTCTGGGATTTCAACTCCAACCATCAAACCATTTATTTATATACATATATTTTTTCTGCTTTTTCTTCCCTTAGTTTAGGCTTTCTAGTTTACCCTTGTAACGAGCCTTTAACCGATGACTCCCAAACCAGACGGTCTTAGGGTACCAGATGAGAAAACATCCCTCGGGTTTAAGGTCTCGAGTAAAAAAGGCCACAAAACTAAAGGGGATTATTTATTTCCTTTACCACCGTTAGGCGTGAATAATCATGCTTCTTGAGGCACATTTATCCAGCTTAATAGGTGATGTTTTATTTATGTATATACATTTTTTTTCTTTATTTTTATGGCATTTTGGTCTTTGTTTCCATCCCAAAAATGTGTAAGTGTGAAGTGCATACTATCTAAGGCAAAAAATTCAAGATAGAAATATCTCACCAATTTTACTTACTTAGCCTATAATTTCAAACAAGATCTATTATTTCAACTAGGTTTAAGATGTCATAATTAAGGCTTTCTTAATTTCTAAGATACATCTTAATTTTCTTAAAAATAGATCAAAACTTTGTCTCTTATTTAAAAAAGTTTTTTTTATTATATTTTTTTATTTCTAAAAGAAGTGTAAAAGAAAGAAAATCTAAAAACTCTATGTTAGTAAACCCTCCCCCACACTTATTTCATGCATTGTCCTCAATGCATCATGATATATGTATGCATGAAACAAAATAGAGAGGGAAGGAAAAAAATTACCTTAAGGTGGTGGTTCCGGTGGTGGTCTGATTGGTCCACGAAACATGGCCCAATCAACTTTGCTTTGGGTTTTGAGGAACCCACCAGAAATATCATGAATATGACCCACAAGAATGATGTATGCATGTATGATTTTTATTAGGAATTTGACCCCATCCAATTTCCAAATTTTCAAAATAATTTCAGAGTCAAGTTTATCAAGATCCTTGTCCCAGAATGGAGTATGAAATGATAGAATAGTTGACTTGGACTCAGGAAGGAATACTGACTCAGGATTGTGACTTAAGTCAAGTGATGGTTCAGGAGTCAGAATGAGTTCAGGAATTTGGTCCAAGTCAAGAAAATGAAGCTCAAGTCCACAATCATTTTCCAATGGGATGTGACTTAATATGGGTGATATCTATTTACTTCCAAGATTAAGGAATTCAAGCTCATCGCCATACAATTCTTCAAAACTAAGGTCAGCATCTTCTGTCAGAATTGTACAATCAGTTTCAGAAGTAAAGAGATTGAGAAAATCAAGGTCACATTTCTCGTTGAGTTTAATTCCATAAAATGGAGAACTTGCCAATTTGTCAATAGGATCATCAAAAGTGTATAATTGGTCAAGTTCAATGTGATCCTCAAAGATGGGTGATTCAACTTCATTATGAATTGGGACAGGATCCAATGTCGACTCCGGAAAAAGATTGAAGTCAGGTAAAGTTACCGGAGTCATTATTGAATCAGGAAAAAGAAGTGAATCACTAAGTTGAGGTTCAAGATCACATTCCTCATGTAATTCAATTCCACAAAAAAGTGAACTTGCCAATTTATCAATGGGACTTTCAAAAGTATGGAATTGGTCAAGTTCAATATGATCATCATAAATGATTGGTGATTCAATTTCACAATGGATAGGCACTGGATCCAATATTGGCTCGGGAAATGAAGTGAAATCATGTGAAGACACTGGAGTCATAATTGAATCAGGAAGTATAATTGAATCATCAAGTGGAAGTTCAGGATCATATTCACACTCAAGTTCAATTTCAGGAAAAGTAAAACTTGCCAAAATGTCAATGGGATGGACAAGTTCAGATGAATGTTCTGAAATTGAATCTGGATTTCCAAAATGACAAGAGTCTTGGGTCATATCAATAGAGTGTGGCATAATTGAATTGGTCAAAGGTTGATAAGATAGAGTTTCCTCATTCCTATAGATGTTAACCAATTGACTCAATTGTTCATCCACCTTATTGAAAGACTCGGCACGTGTTGTTTGATATTGTAACAAAGACTCTTGCAAGATGTCTATACTCTTTTTTAAACGTGATATTTCTACAATTGGCTGCTCTAGAATAGGAGTATAGGAATCTTGACTTTGGAAAGTTTGTGAATAATGTGAGTCACAAATGTGTGGTGATGGAAGAGTGGACTCACACAAGAGATCTTTACTCGTTTCCATGTCAAATGGTTGTTCATTAGGAAAAGGTGGAACTGAGTAAGATTCTTGAAAATATGGTGGAATTGGAGAGGCAAATGGTTCTTGAAGTTTTTGCTCGACTCTCTGTAAATTGGCTTCTAAACTCCTTAGTAACTCAGATTTTTCTTCAATTGGTGGTTCAGAAAAAGGAGTATGAGAAGCAAAATCGGGAATGGATGTTGTGGATATTGTGGACTTGGTGGATATGGTGGACAAGGAGTTTGAGAATTTGACTCGGGGTACGTGAATCCCTAATTACTTGGTGAAGAATTGAAATCATTATGAGAATTATAGTTATTAGATGGGGGGTATGGGTCATATTGATTCGGATAAGGCCAACCCGGTGTATTTGGTTGGTGCATATTGTAAAACGCTGGGTTGGAATTATCCAAATAGAATGAAGTCTGTGTGAAATATGGATTATTATTAGGATGGAAAGAATTGTGACTGTAAGCCATATCACACAATACAAACAAAAAGAAACAAACAAATAAACAATCAAGAAAGAAAAATTCTAACCTAAGTTAGGGTAGACCTATGACCTAGACGACTCCTAACTGATTAGACTGTCCACGGGAGGTTTAGTGTAGACGTTGACCACAAGCTAATCAGCCAGGAAAGGTCAAGGTTGTTGGGAGGTTTTCTGTCAGAGACGTTCCTTAATTAAGTAACCACCAACCTTCGGGCTTTCGGCCCTCAATCCCTTTCCTAGACACTGATTTTGCAAGAGTCAATTTTCAACACTTTTCCCTCTTAAGATAATCTCCTAAATGAGTCTGAGATGTCCCTAGGGCAACGTCTACTTTTTTTATTAAATTAGGCTTGGGTTAGTGAGTGCTCGGATTGTGGTTTTCGGGCTAAGGAAAGGGTAATGAACTCCCCACCTTATCTTATTTATCGGTTATGCCCTTAAAATTGAATGTGCAAGTGTACAAGATAGATAACAAAGATTCACTCAAAGCATGAAAATCAAGTAAGAGATGATTCCTAGTCTACATGCAATGCTTAGTACCTTGCATCCAGCACTCTTCAACAGTAAAAGTAAATGAATTGAAAAGACACGTGCCTAATGATGCAAATGTCTAAACAATTTTTTAACGATTTCAACCAATTTTTTACTGTTGACTTATTAAGCAGGTATAGGGTGAATAATATAGGAAATTAAGTAATGCAGCAGAAGTATTTTGCAGAATCAGAGACCCTGCAGAAAAATAATCAGTAGTGCACTCCTTATTGCCGCAAATTTGCGGCAAAAGCCAGGATTTTGTGGCAATTTGAAGGGATCCTGGTCTCTGCTTTCGAGAGCAGAGGCCCAGGTCCACTTATATGTCACTGCAATGCAAAGTTCCTGTTTTCTTCAACCTGTAACCTACAACAGAGAAGAAGATTCGTTTAGTTCTTCACTTTAAACCTAAAACGTTGCTCTCCCCGGCAACAGCGCCATTTATTTTTGATTAAGAAAGAGATGTGTGAAGTATTTGCACAAATATTATGTAAAAGAGAGATAAGGTTTAGAAACAACCTCAAGTGCTTATATCACTCCACAAATGTATGAAAGATGATTGATATACCCTTTCCTATCTCCGTTATAGCATAGGGCTATACCGAGTCGATTCTCAGGGAGAGCTTGCGATGGAAGCGTTACGGTTGGTAGTGAAGAAAATAAAACGAAGATTCTTCTTTTCTTTAAAAGAATAAAGAATCAAATGAAAAAGAAATAAAAGAATGGGTGGAAATGTTCATGATGGAAAGTGTAAAGAAATCAAAATTAAGATTTGCTTTGGAACTAAAACTAAAAGAATGAAAACTTTTGAATGAAAAAGCCATGACTAGCTAACCTTACTACCTTGCCAAAACTTACTAAACTCCGTGATAGTGAATGCGCGCCTCATGTTGATTCATCGGCATAGATTCGTCTTGCGTGTTGATCTAATTATTTTCTCACTTGGATGACGGGGGGTTTAACCCATCGGAGAAGAGAAGACCATCCAACTTGCAAGATTAAAGATAGCAATCACCCATGAGTTAGTAGTTAGTAAGGTTAGTGGTTAGCTAGTACATGTAGAAAAGTTAGCTACAAGCCATAAGAAAAGTAAAACAAAGCATGAATTAAATTGCAAGAAAGTAAAGCAAGAAATAAAGAAAGCAAGTAAACTAGAAAATGCAAGAGTAGAGAGAAGAGAATGGATGAATCCTTGCTTCACAAGTTGTCACTCCTTGATGTACACAAGCTTTCTCTCTCTTACAAACTCTCTCTTTACAAAATTTCTAGGGAAGAAGAAGAGGGACTAAAGAACTAAAACCTAGAGAAAAACCTATAAAAATTACAAGCATCTACTAATTTCTCCTCTCTTCTTCATTCCGTCCTTGCTCGTAGGTCCAAGTGCAGTATTTATAGGGCTCAGAGAGAAGCTTCGAGATCCAGGTTGTTGGAGCAAAATCCGGGATCCAACAGCCTCTCAACTGCCGCAATTTGGCGGGAAAATCCCGGATTTTGCGGCAACTGTAAGGTTGTTGGGCAACAGCTTCTTGTTGAGAGTTGGTTGCGAGGTTGTTATCTACGTGGCCTTCTAGAATCTTGGTTTGTTACGTAGAATTCTCTGGATCCTGGGTTGAAAGTTGAGCTTGGAATTAATCTCCTTAATTATTGCTAATTAAAGAGATTAATGGGCTTTTTCTCTTTTTAGTTGTGGACCTGTAAAAATATAGAGAAGATGAGTAAAAATCATATATTTATTTGCAATATGCATGGGGATTATGTGGTAAAATATGCAATATTGTGTATCAATCACATTCAAGAAGCAATACAAAGCATGGCTCATGGATGGTTCATAACAATCACAACATTGCAACAAGAACAAGCTATTACAAGCATCACTCATTACACTACTAGCATGAAATAAAAGAGCATGAAATAAGAGAGTTAGCTTGGTTAGCAAGTTAGATGTTAGAAATAAAAGAGCATGAAGTAAAAGAGAGTTAGCTTGGTTAGCAAGTTAGCAAGTTAGCAAGTTAGATGTTAGAACCCATCATCTTTGGCCATCAATGGCTCTTGCAAGAACAAGGCCTTGTAGAGGCAACCCGATTCATGTGGATTATCAAGTAAGTGGTTAGATAGGTTAGTGGTTAGTAGTTAGATTGCCATGAGAAGAAAAACTAGAAACAAAACATCACGTAGAAGATGAAGGAGATTACAATGGAAGAGAAAGGAGGCACCTTTACATAGAGTGTCACTCTCTATTACATCAATCCCTCACTATCTCTCTCTCTATGAATCACTCAGCCCTACTACAATGATCTAAGAAAAAGAAAAGAAAATACAAGAAGATGAAGAACTCTCACCTACACTACATTAAAATCTAGATCTACTCCTAAAAACGAAGACTGCTCTTCAACCATCAAGCCATTTATTTATATACATATATTTTTTCTGCTTTTTCTTCCCTTAGTTTAGGCTTTCTAGTTTACCCTTGTAACGAGCCTTTAACCGATGACTCCCAAACCAGACGGTCTTAGGGCACCAGATGAGAAAACATCCCTCAGGTTTAAGATCTCGAGTAAAAAAAGTCACAAAATTAAAGGAGATTATTTATTTCCTTTACCACCGTTAGGCGTGAATAATCATGCTTCTTGAGGCACATTTATCCAGCTTAATAGGTGATGTTTTATTACATCTTTATTTTTCTTTCTTTTTTTTTATTTTTATGGCATTTTTGGTCTTTGTCTCCATCCCAAGAAATGTGTAAGTGTAAAGTGCATATTTATCTAAGGTAAAAATTCAAGATAAAAATATCTCACCAATTTTACTTACTTAGCCTATAATTTTAAATAAGATCTATTATTTCAACTAGGTTTAAGATGTCATAATTAAGGCTTTCTTAATTTCTAAGATACATCTTAATTTTCTTAAAAATAGATCAAAACTTTGTCTCTTATTTCAAAAAGTTTTTTTTATTATATATTTTTTCTAAAAGAAGTGTAAAAGAAAGAAGATCTAAAAACTCTATGTTAGTAAACCCTCCCCCACACTTATCTCATGCATTGTCCTTAATGCATCGTGATATATGTATGCATGAAACAAATAGAGAGGGAAGGAAAAAATTACCTCAAGGTGGTGGTTCCGGTGGCGGTCTGATTGGTCCACGAAAGGCGGCCCAATCATTATTGCGTGGAGTCCGGAGGAACCCACCAGAAATCTCCATGATGCAACCCACTAAAAAGATGTATGCATTTATAATTTTTATTAGGAATTTTACCCCATCTAATTCCAAATTTTCAAAATAATTTCGGAGTCAAATTTATCAACACCCTTGTCCCAGAATGGAATGATTGATTTGGACTCAGGAAGCACAGGAACTAATATCGACTCAGGAAAAAGACTCAAGTCAAGTAGAGGTTCGGGAGTCGAGATCGGTTCAGGAAGTGGGTCCAAATCAAGAAGATGAAGCTCAGGTCCACATTCATTTCCCCACGATGGAATGTGACTGTCTAAGATTAGTGATTCAAGTTCAGGAGGGTTGGGAATCAAAACTGACTCTAAAATGTTACTCAAATTGGGTAACAATACAGGAGTCAATAATGATTCAGGTATTTGAACTAAATCACAAACTTGAGGGTCAAAGTCATATTCCACATTGAGTTCAATTCCACAAAATTGAGAACCTACCAATTTATCAAATGGACTTTCAAAAGTATGAAATTGGTCAAGTTTAATATGATCATCATGAATGATTGGTGATTCAATTTCACAATGGATTGGTACAGGATCTAATAATGACTCGGGAAAAGGGGTGAAATCAGGTGAAGATACTGGAGTCATATTTGAATCAGGAAGTAGAATTGAATCACTAATTTGAGGTTCATGATCATATTCATGTTCAAGTTCAATTTCATAAAATGGATAACTTGCCAAAATGTAACATTTGAAGTTTGGACAAGTTCAGATGGGTATGCTGAAATTGAATCTTGATTTTCAAAACAACATGACTCTTTGGCTCTGTCAGAATGGGTAGTGACATTAGAAATAGGATGAGAATGAAGAGTTTGGATCATCATATCTATGTCATGGTTACGAGCATTTTGAGCCCGAGTCATGAATTCAAGCATCTTTTTATAAGTCATTGGTTCATCGTTTTGTTGAAAAGATGAAGAGTTGTTTGGAATTGTTGGTGAAATTGTGAGTCCATCAGATTTTGTGATTTTTGTTTGGACTCACGCATACTCATTTTCAAAATTGATGGTCTTCTATTTTAGACTGGTGGAAATGAGTATGAATCTTGAAAATGTTGTGGAATTGGAGAGGTCAATGTTTTGTGAAGTTGTTGCTCGGCGTCTTGTAAATTGGCTTCTACTCTCTTTTCAAACTCAGGTTTTTCTTCAATTGGAGGTCCAGAAAAAGGAGTATATGAAGCGGAATCGGGGAATGAATATTGTGGATAATGTGAATATGATGGACAAGGTGGACATGGGGGACAAGGAGGTTGATAATTAAACTCGGGGGACTTGAATCCCCAATTACTCTGTGACGAGTTGAAATTATTTTGGAAATTATAGTTATTAGAATGTGGGTATGGGTTGTATTGATTCGGATAAGGCCAACCCAGTGTATTTGGTTGGTGCATATTAGAAAACGCCGGGTTGGAATTATCCGATCCAAATGGAGTTGGTGTGAAATATGGATTCATGTTTGGATTGAAAGAATTGTTATTGTTGAATGCCATTTCACACAAAAATCACAAAAAAGAAAGAATCAAACAACAAACAAAAAGAAAACAAAAAATCAAAACCAAGCCAAGAGTAGGGTTGACCTAGACCTAGATGAAATGTCCCTAGGGGCCAACGTCTATTCAAATTTTATTAGGGCTTGGGTTGTGTGAGTGGGGAGATGATTTTTGGGCTAAGGAAGGGCTATGAAATCCCACCTTATCTGTTTGAGTTTGCCCTTAAATTCAATTTGTGCAAGTGTGCAATATAGACAAGAATATAACACAAAGCGATAAATCACCTACGTGTTTGTCCTATGCTATATGCAATGCCATATGTACATCTCCATCCAAATCACAACAACAGAACAAAATGCAGTATATTAGAATTGAATTGACACGTGCCTAAATGCAAATGTCTAAACCGTTTTAAAGGCGTCCAAATACCGTATTTTAGTTCTTTTATTTTTATGGTGTGTAGGCAATCAAAACAAGAAATATAGCAGCACAAATCAACTAGCTATTACAATTCACACATCCCAGAACAACAACAATTACAACGTTCACAAAATTGCCGCGGGTTCGCGGCACATGCCGCGGTTGCGCGGCAGTTCTTCGGAATCTGGGTCCCTGCTTTCAAGAACAGGGAAAGGCAAAGCTAGCTTATGTTCTGCAATGTTAAGAACCTGTAAATATTGCCCTGCACACCAAAACAGAGAAGACAATGTTAACAAAAGCGTGACATCAAAACCATTCCCTTCCCCGGCAACGGCGCCATTTTTTTGATCGGGGTGGAACTAGCACTAAAAATGTGTATTTGTGAAATCAAATGAAAAGCTTGAATGTGCTTAGTATACCCTCGATACTTCCGTTATAGCATTGGCTTTAACGGGTCGTATCCACAGGGAAGGGAGGCGATAGAAGCATTAACAGTCTCTAGTCACGTCAGATGTTAACAATTCTTCTATGTTGAAAGAATGAAAAAGAGAAGAAAATGAAAACAAGCATGTGGTAGGTGAGGAGAGCGATGAAAACGTCGATAAGAAAATAAGAAGAGGAACTTGAAAACGATTTCTAAAACAAAGGTAAAAGAAAACTCATGGCTACTAACTACTAAGTACTCCACTAACCATACTAACCTCTTTGAGATAGTTGCCTCACATTTTGATCCTCGGCCATCACAATCCTTATCTTCAAGAAGCAATACAAAGCATGGCTCATGGATGGTTCATAACAATCACAACATTGCAACAAGAACAAGCTATTACAAGAATCACTCATTACACTACTAGCATGAAATAAAAGAGCATGAAATAAGAGAGTTAGCTTGGTTAGCAAGTTAGATGTTAGAAATAAAAGAGCATGAAGTAAAAGAGAGTTAGCTTGGTTAGCAAGTTAGCAAGTTAGCAAGTTAGATGTTAGAACCCATCATCTTTGGCCATCAATGGCTCTTGCAAGAACAAGGCCTTGTAGAGGCAACCCGATTCGTGTGGATTATCAAGTAAGTGGTTAGATAGGTTAGTGGTTAGTAGTTAGATTGCCATGAGAAGAAAAACTAGCAACAAAACATCATGTAGAAGATGAAGGAGATTACAATGGAAGAGAAAGGAGGCACCTTTACATAGAGTGTCACTCTCTATTACATCAATCCCTCACTATCTCTCTCTATGAATCACTCAGCCCTACTACAATGATCTAAGAAAAAGAAAAGAAAATACAAGAAAATGAAGAACTCTCACCTACACTACACTAAAATCTAGATCTACTCCTAAAAACGAAGACTGCTCGCGTTTGGGCTCTCTGTAGGGCTATTTATAGGGCTCAGAAGGATCCAGAAGACGAGACGGAGCCACGCGTCGAAAATCGACGCGTGGCTCCCTAGGATTGCCGCAGAATCTCAAGGAATGCCGTGGAATTGCGGCAATCCTAAAGAATCGTGTCTCTGGATTTCGTTCACGCGTTCGTCTGGCTTTTAGCGGCTTCCAGATATACCCCTTTTCTGGTACTTTCGCCCGAATATTCGTTTGACAGCTCAGGAGTCTAGGTACAATGCATGTTCTAGAAAATCCTTTGCTTGGCCTCCAAGTAATTGCGGGATTATTAGCATAAATTGAGCTGAATTAGCCTCTTATTCCATCTTTGCCCTGGACTTTGGATTTACCTGCAATTAAGACCAAAACACGATTTAGACGACTATTTATTCATTAAAACTGTGAGAAATGCGATATAATAATGCAGAATTTGAATACCAATCACACCCCTACACTTATTCCTTTGCTCGTCCCAAGCAAAACAAAGAAAAGAAAAAAAACTATACTACCAATTTTATTACACAACTTTCGCAGGTGACGCGATTGCACTGAGCGCGTGCAACAAGCCGTTAAACCTCTACGTTACCCTAGAGGAGGAGTGTTGTCTCCTGAGGGTTTTCAGCGGATTACACCCACAAAATCCATAAAGAAAGAAGACAAATGTTAGTGTTTTGAAAATGCATTTTGAAAGAGAGACATGTTTTCGAACTATTTTTGCAAAAATATAAGTGATCTTAGGTCATAAGTCCACCTATAATCATTCTTTCTTAAACTTAGTCTCTATGCAAGATCTTGTCTTCAATTAAGGTAAGAATTCAAAATTGGATTAAATACTTTTATCTTTCATAAAACCTAGATAATATGCACACCGTGCTCAGTGAAAATTTCTGGGATTTCAACTCCAACCATCAAGCCATTTATTTATATACATATATTTTTTCTGCTTTTTCTTCCCTTAGTTTAGGCTTTCTAGTTTACCCTTGTAACGAGCCTTTAACCGATGACTCCCAAACCAGACGGTCTTAGGGCACCAGATGAGAAAACATCCCTCGGGTTTAAGGTCTCGAGTAAAAAAGGCCACAAAACTAAAGGGGATTATTTATTTCTTTTACCACCGTTAGGCGTGAATAATCATGCTTCTTGAGGCACATTTATCCAGCTTAATAGGTGATGTTTTATTACATCTTTATTTTTCTTTCTTTTTTTTTTTTATGACATTTTTGGTCTTTGTCTCCATCCCAAGAAATGTGTAAGTGTAAAGTGCATATTTATCCAAGGTAAAAATTCAAGATAAAAATATCTCACCAATTTTACTTACTTAGCCTATAATTTTAAACAAGATCTATTATTTCAACTAGGTTTAAGATGTCATAATTAAGGCTTTCTTAATTTCTAAGATACATCTTAATTTTCTTAAAAATAGATCAAAACTTTGTCTCTTATTTCAAAAAGTTTTTTTTATTATATATTTTTTTTCTAAAAGAAGTGTAAAAGAAAGAAGATCTAAAAACTCTATGTTAGTAAACCCTTTTTTCAACTTATAATTAGAAATCTTAATTTAGAGCTTCCTTAATCCCTAAATTTCAAGTTTGATTCTTTAAACATGGATCAAAGAATTTCTTCTCTTTTTTTTATTTTTCTAAAAGAAAAAGTAAAATCTAAAAAGAAAGTGGAAAATCTATAAAGAAAGGTAAAATCTAAAAGAAAATAAAAACCTAAAAAGAAAGTGAAAAATCCTATGTTAGTATCTACCCCCCCATACCTATCTCATGCATTGTCCCCAATGCATGCAATATGAAATGATGCATGAAATAGGTAAAGGATAAAGCTACTCCCTCTGTCGCTTTGGACCCGCGGTGGTGCTAGGTCCAGCCGACTGTGATCTCCTCATTGCTGCCTCCATGCTACCTAGCCGAGAGGATTGCTCCTCTACCCTCTTCCTAAGCTGGACCTGCCCCTTGAAAATCTTCTTCATGCCTTTCCAGATGGTGGACATGAAGGCTCGTGAATCAGTAGGGGGTTCCTGCCTCCAAAATTGGGGCTCATCAATTTCTTCTAAACTCTCCTCCGAATCAAGCTCCACAGGTTCATTTTCAGGCTGAGCAATAGGTGTCCAAAGTGCGTGCAAGCAACCATTATATGAGCTTGTGGGTCTCTCTACAGTAGCAAGCACTTGGTCAAATGTATTAAAGACAACGTCTGAGATGAATTGTTTACACAGACGTGTGATTAAGATAGCATGGGAATGCTTTGCACCCCGAGTGCGTGAGGAATTGTCAAGAATGGCACGGAAGATGGCTCTATTCAAACAGACCGTGTGGTTATGTGTCATTAAATCATGGATTACCTGTAACACGGGTCTGTTAAAGGAAGATTGGTGTTCAAGCCCAAAAATGTTGCGTTGGACCCAGCGTCCAATGCAATGAACATTTCGAAAGGTCGTGTTGGCTTTGAGCCCACGGTCCTGAATTGTACAACGGACCCCCATGAGGGGCATATAATCTACAATGGCAAGGGGTCGGTATGGTGGGGATGACTGGGGACATTAGTGATTTCAGCAATAAGTGGGATGGTGACAAAGATATCACCGAATGGCATGTGAGATACAAATTGGTACGTGTCATGATTCACAGATGCTTGATCAATTTAATTGCAAAAGGTAGTGACAAGATCAGGGCAATAGTATGCATCGTGCTCATTGTTATCATAGACCAAAGAGTACCAATTCCAAGCACGTATTCTATCCACAAAAATGTGCCCATACCCCCTACTTTCATTCAAAAGTATAGAAAAATCCCTTTCCACATACAAATTCGGTGCCATATATGCTAATGAAAGTAAAACAAAGGATTTGAGATAGGAAAATGCAAACCACCCCGGAGATCGTGGGGGAAAATCCAAAACAGTTGTGCAGAAAGCACCCGAGAAAGAATTTGGAAGAGTTGCTCTGGATCTGCCACTGGAAGTAGAAATCAGCCAGGCAGAATTTTTATGGGCGCCAGAGGTGGCCGGAGTGCGGTGGATCTGCGGCTGGAAGTGGGTTTTTGCGGCAGATCTGAGGAGTCTGGTGAAGGGAAATGTGACAGAGGTCGGATCTTGAAGGAGGTTCTCAGATCTGAAAGGAAGTCTGCGTTTGAGGGAGAAAGAGTTGGTGAGGAGAGTATTTATAGGGGTAGGTAAAAATGGGATTTCCAAATTTATCCCTAGGTCAAAGGAGTTTGGAAATGAAAGGAATCCTAAGGAAGAGAAAATCCTAGGAATGTGAAACTCTTATAAGCACAAAAATCCCTAAATTTTTTTAATTTATTATTTACAAAAAAATGTAAAAGAAAATTATTTACAAGGGTGGTCCCAAAATGATATTCAGAAAATGCACGGGAAACTATACAGATGGAATTGTCACAAATAAACTGGGTCACAAAGACCCAATTCATGAACTTCGTGTGACACGGGATCAGTGGTAAAGAATGGCTTAAGACGTTGACCGTTCACAGTGAATTTGTTACTATTATTCGGGTCAAGAATCTCAATCGCACCATGGGAGAAGACATTTTGAACAATGAATGGTCCTGACCACCTGGTTCTCAATTTACCAGGGAAAAGGTGGAGTCGTGAATTGTATAACAGAACCTTTTGTCTTACGACAAAAATCTTTCGGTGAATGGATTTATCGTGAAAAAGCTTGGTTCTGTGTTTAGTGATCCGAGCATTGTCATATACCTCGTTTCTCAGCTCTTCAAGCTCAGATAACTGCAACTTCCGTAGAACACCGGCTTTATCCAAATCCAAGTTCAGCTGCTTTAAAGCCCACATAGCTCGGTGTTCTAATTCAACAGGCAAGTGACAAGGTTTCCCAAATACAACTCGATATGGAGACATACCGAGGACAGTCTTGTAAGCGGTCCTGTATGCCCATAAGGCATCAGTGAGTTTGATGGACCAATCCTTACGGTTCTGTCCTACAGTTTTCTCCAAAATGAGTTTTATCTGTCTATTCGTGACTTCAACTTGCCCGTTGGTTTGAGGATGATAAGCCGTGGACAATTTGTGAGTGATAGAGTATTTACGCATTAAGGCTTCAAAAGCCCTATTGCAAAAATGACTCCCATTATCGCTTATTATCGCACGGGGGGCTCCAAAGCGAGAGATGATGTAGTCTCTTAAAAACTTAATGACAACATGGTTGTCATTCGTCCGTGTTGGAATTGCTTCAGCCCACTTGGAAACATAATCTACGGCTACCAAAATGTATTGGTTACCGTAAGACAGAGGAAAGGGTCCCATAAAATCGATGCCCCAGAGGTCGAAAATTTCGACTTCCAAGATGGGTGTGAGGGGCATCATGTCTCTTTGTGTGATACGACCCGTCATTTGACACTTATCACAGAGCTTGAAGAAATTATATGCATCCTTAAAGAGAGTGGGCCAGTAGAATCCACTCTGAAGCACTTTCTCAGCAGTTTTCCATGGACCAAAATGTCCACCGCAAGCTAACTTATGACAGAATGTCAAAACGCTCTGATGTTCATCCTCAGGAAGGCATCTACGTATGATTTGGTCAGGACAGTATTTGAATAAATATGGTTCATCCCAAAAGAAGAACCGCATTTGGCACAGAAAACGGTGTTTCTCTTGACCTGACCAAATTGATCGATGAATGGAAGAGGAAAGTGGTCTTTACGTGTGGCGGTATTCAACTTCCTGTAATCAATACAAACTCGAATCTTCGTTGGAAGACGTGTTTGTATCAATTCTTTATTCTCATTTTCTACCACCGTAAATCCAGCTTTCTTAGGCACAACGTGGACTGGACTTACCCATTGACTATCAGATATGGGATAGATAATCCCATTGTCTAATAGTTTCAAAATCTCAGATCTAACAGCTTCTTGCATAATGGGGTTAAGTCTACGCTGTGGGTCTCTTTTTGGCTTAGCATCTTCCATCAGATGAATTCTATGTTGGACAATGGAAGGACTAATCCCCTTGATATCAGCCATGGTCCAACCAATGGCCTCTCTATTTTCCCTTAACACAGTCAGAAGGTCCTCTTCTTGTTGTTCAGTAAGATTGGATGCGATGATTACAGGAAAAGATTCCTTCTCATCCAAGTACTTGTACTTGAGATGATCGGGAAGAGCCTTAAGCTTAGAAGAAGGTACCGGATCTATCACAGGTTGTTCATGGTGCAAGGGAAGAATAGGGGTGGAATTAGTGGTCCGTTCAACATTTGATCCAACAATCTGATCCAGGTTGAAGTCATCCGACTCCAACTCAAATTCCTCTTCAGACTCATACTCCACCTCGTCCACATGTTCACTGGTCAAACCCTCAATCAAGTTCACTTCGAAGGAATCATTGTCCACATCCCTTGGCTGCTTCCCCAGATGGAAGACATTTACCTCTTTCGTCATATCTCTGAACGTTAACCGCATCGATCCATTTCTACAGTTGATTATTGCATTTGCGGTGGCTAAGAAAGGACGTCCGAGAATGACGGGTGTTTGCGCTCTGTGATTTTGTACGGGCTGTGTTTCAGGAACAACAAAGTCCACGGGGTAAATAAATTCCCCGACCCGTATCAAAACATCTGTAATTTCCCCCTTGGGAATCTTTACAGAGCGGTCAGCCAATTGGATAGTCATCTGGGTTGGACGAAGGTTGCCTAACCCTAACTGCTGATATACGGAAAAGGGGAGAAGATTGATGCTCGCACCCAAGTCTAGCAAAGCCCTATTTATGGTGGTCTGCCCTATGATACAAGAAATGGTAGGGCTCCCTGGATCTTTGTACTTCACAGGGATCGGACCATTGAGCAGTTCACTTATGTTGGAAGCCAAAAATACTTTTTTAGGAACATTTGCTTTTCTCTTTTTAGTACACATTTCTTTCAGAAACTTGGCGTAGGATGGGACTTGTTGAATGGCATCTAAGAGAGGGACATTGATTTGTACTTGATTGAATATCTCTCTTATCTTCTCCATGTGAGCATTCATCTTATGATTTGTAAGCCTATTTGGGAATGGGACAACAGGCTTATATGTTTGCTCATCAACTTTCTCTTTTCCTTTTGACTGAGAAGTGGATGGTTTTGTGCTTAATGAAGGATTGTCTTGCATGGGTTGAATTGGAACAGAAGGTGGTGGCATTGGCACAGATTTGGGAGACTGATTTGAAACCTTATTATCTACACGCTTTCCAGATCTAAGGATTTGAATGGCTCGGCATTGGCTGGGTCCCAAGTCTTCAACTTCGTGCAGAGAAAAATGGGCTTTGGGATTGGGCACAGGTTGGCTAGGTAGCATTCCTTTTTGTCTTTCAGTCAAAGAGTTAGCCAACTGCCCTATTTGAATTTGCAATTTGTTCATATCCTGCTGCTGATTGTTCATCATTGAAGCTTGGTTCTTAGATAAGGTCTCTATCATTTTCTCCAAATCAGAAATTCTTTTGTCTGAAGGATTGGGTGGTGGATGATGCTGAAACTGGGGCTGAAAATTTCCTTGGTAAGGCACAGGATTTTGATATGACTGGAATCTGGGTGGACTCTGGTATGAATGAACATTTGGTGGGTTCTGGTGGTAAGTCGGTGGATGAGACTGAGCAGGGTATTGTTGTGGAAATGGTTGTCTCGGCTGCTCAGGGCCAGACTGACTCCAAGAGAAATTCGGATGGTTTCGCCATCCCGGATTATAGGTTTTGGAGTAAGGATTGTAAGTGGGTCTGGTGTACGCGGCATTCGTACTCTCCTGAAACATTTGAGTCTGATAAACTGGACACTCCTCAAACAGATGATTCAGATCATGGCAGTAGGTACAACCCAGATTAACAACAGATGGGTTGACCTGATTCACAGCAGAGTTTTCCCTGGACTCTAGCAACTCAATCCTCTTCATCAACTGTGTGATTTTAGCTTCTGCAGCTATTGAGGATCCTATGGAATGTAAACCAGTTCTGGAAGTTGTGGGTGCAGGTTTCTCAGTACATGATTCCCACTGGACTGTCTTTTCAGCTAATGCCTCAAAAAGATCCCAACCCTGATCTTCATCCTTCTTTAAGAATTCTCCTTGACACATGGTTTCAAGGAGCGTCTTAGTCTGATAATCAAGCCCATCATAGATAATCTGGCACTGGCGCCATTTTTCTATACCGTGATGGGGACACAGGGCTACTAGGTCTTTGAAGCGCTCAAAGTACTTCCAAAACGGTTCATTGGCTTCTTATTTGAATTGCATTATATTCTTCCTCATAAGGGCTGTCTTATGGATAGGATAAAACTTTTTAAGAAAGACCTTAACGAAATCATCCCAAGAAGAAATTGAGCTAACTGGGAGATTATAAAGCCACTTCTTAGCGATATCCTTAAGTGCAAAAGGTATAAACCTAAGTCTGACAGCATCCTCGGTCAACTGGGAAATTCTCATCATAAGGCATACTTCTTCAAACTCTCGGATGAAGAAGTATGCATCCTCAGATTCAAGGCCATGGAATCGTGGAAGTGTGTTTATGAACTGGGGCTTCAACTCAAAGTTATTTCCATTTGTGTTTGGTAGGAGAATGCACGATGGAAGTGATGTGCGAATCGGATAGAACTTGTCTTGCAACGAAACGTTGGTGGTCATGATTGTGTCGAGTGGTGGTGTATGTGACAGTGTAGAAGTTCTTACAAGCCTAGCAGAATTCGGATCTCGATACCACTCTTGCATACAATTACACAATCAACGTGCACCTTTCACACAGGCGGAAAATGAAAAAAAATAACAATCAAGAAAAAAGAAAAAAATCAATCCAAGCTTTCTAGGTTTCCTGGACCTAGACGACTCCTAACTTTAGATCGTCCACAGGAGGTTTGGTGTAGACTTTGACTATAAGCGAATCAGCCAGGGAAGGGTAAGGTTGGTGGGAGGTTTTCCGTCAGAGACGTTCCTTAATTAAGTAACCAGCAACCTTCGGGCTTTCAGCCCTCAACCCCTTTCCTAGACACTGATTTTACAAAAGTCACTTTCCAACACTTTTCCCCCTTAGGATAATCTCCTAAGTGAGTCCGGATGTCCCTAGGGCCAACGTCTAGCAATTTTTAATTAGAAGCTTAGGATTGTGAGTGCGTGGGAAAATGGTTTTTGGGATAAGGAAGGGGTGATAAAATCCCCACCTTATCTTTTTTATGAGATTTGCCCTTAAAGTTTATTTGTGCAAGTGTACGATATAACAAACAAGGTTCACTCAAAGCATAATTAAATCAAACAAAGAGTGCGTCCTAGTCTATATGCTATGCTTACGTACCTTGTCTCCAGCACTCTTCAACAGTAAATGTAAAGGAATTGAAAGACACGTGCCTAGTATGCAAATGTCTAAACAATTTTCTTAACTTGCAACAATTTTTTTACTGTTGATTAGCAGTTATCAGGTGAAGCAAACAAGATTTAAAGTATTGCAGCAGCTGTATTTTACAGAGACGCAAGCCCTGCAGAAAAGTGGTCAGTAGTCAACTCCTCCTTGCCGCAATTCTGCGACAAAAGCCCAGAATTTGCGGCAATTCAGAGGGATCCTGGTCTCTGCTTTCGAGAGCAGAGGACCAGGTCCACTTATGTGTTTCTGCAATGTAAGATTTGCTGTTTCTTCAACCTGTACCTGCAACAGAGAAGAGTATTCGTTTAATTCTTCACTTGAAAACAAATACCGTTGCTCTCCCCGGCAACGGCGCCATTTTTTGATCGATGAATGGAAGAGGAAAGTGGTCTTTACGTGTGGCGGTATTCAACTTCCTGTAATCAATACAAACTCGAATCTTCGTTGGAAGACGTGTTTGTATCAATTCTTTATTCTCATTTTCCACCACCGTAAATCCAGCTTTCTTAGGCACAGCGTGGACTGGACTTACCCATTGACTATCAGATATGGGATAGATAATCCCATTGTCTAATAGTTTCAAAATCTCAGATCTAACAGCTTCTTGCATAATGGGGTTAAGTCTACGCTGTGGGTCTCTTTTGGCTTAGCATCTTCCATCAGATGAATTCTATGTTGGACAATGGAAGGACTAATCCCCTTGATATCAGCCATGGTCCAACCAATGGCCTCTCTATTTTCCTTAACACAGTCAGAAGGTCCTCTTCTTGTTGTTCAGTAAGATTGGATGCGATGATTACAGGAAAAGATTCCTTCTCATCCAAGTACTTGTACTTGAGATGATCGGGAAGAGCCTTAAGCTCGACCGGCACGGTCGACCGTCCACCAGTACACAAAGGCGTGCACGTTTGTGCACGTCGGTCGACCGATCCAGTCGGCCGACTCCTGTATTAGTCGACTATTAAAAGTCACTAGTCGACTTATACGAAGCCTGAAATAGTTTTTCTGGGATAAAAAAGTTTGTCTTTTTGGCTTAAATAAAATCCCATAAAATACTAAAAAATCTACAAAAAATAGTTTTACCAATATACTTTGATATACAAACATGCTTGCACAAAATCAAGGCATGTTATAAAAGATTGGACTATTTTTGTAACTTGGAAATATTTGGCTCATGATAAAAACTGTTTTTCCAAAACAATATTTTTCCAAAACATATTTTTCCAAATCTTCATCAAATACAAAAACAAGATATACTTTTAAGGCATAGTGTGTATGGATATGATCCACTACACAATCATAATACAATATCTATATTTTTGTCATAAAGCTCTAAATAAGGTTTTGGTTGAAATATATAACTTTGAATACCAAGAACCAAAAACTATGTTTTTCCAAAATGAAAGTCTTTTCTAAATCTGAAAATTCTTTTATGAAAAGACAACTAAACAAGAGTGTGTGTGTGATATCTACTTGAGCAATCCACCAACTATCTATCCTTTACATTTTTAACTAAAACAAAAACTAAATCTTATACCTAGACACAAGTCTTCATCTTCTTGAAGTCTTCCCTTGAAGGCTTCTCATCTTCTTGACTTGGTCCAAGCTTGATCTAAAAACTCCTTGGATCACACCGTGCTAGTTCCAAATCTTGACATTTATCCTTTGTTGAGCTATGCAACTACTAAGATCTTGATAATGAATCTGTCACTAATTAAACACAAGATCATTAGTAATCATAACTTCATGAGTTGATCATCATCAAAACTAGGGTGATAGGCCCTTGGGCCAACAATCTCCCCCTTTTTGATGATGACAAAACTCATGAGGTTATATATGCATGGATTAAAGTAAAGCTTCAAGGAAGCTCCCCCTTAACTCATGCATAGACATAAATAATAATATATGACAATGAAGCTCATAAACATGTATGCAAATGAATGGAGATAAAACAAAATAAATCTTTTTCTCTTATTTGCAAAACAAAACATATATGCATAAATAACAAGGAAGACAAATACTACTCCCCCTTAAGCAAAGAAAACATGCATATATATACTCAAATATTTCTCCCCTTTTTGTCAATCATCAACAAAGGGTTCAAAGTAAAATCAAATCAAACAAATTTTTCTCCCCCCTTTGTCAAAAACAAAAAGATCAAGAAGGGGTAATACAAATCAATCAATAAAGATTTATATGCGATATACATTCATGAAGAGGAAGACGCTAAGTTAGCTTCCCTACACATATGCATTACATGAAGAAGGGATGACAAGCCCTAACTCACATAACACATATTATGTAATGCATAAGAGGAGATGTGAAGCTTCCCCCTACACACGTATATCATATAAAGAAGAGTTGTCAAGCTCCTCAATTTATAATATACTCAACATGAATCCATATGTAAGAGAGATGTTAAGCTCTCCTTGCATATAGGAAATACAAATCAAACATTTTGAATTTTTTTTCTTCAAAATTTTGAACTTACTTAATAAAACACATTTGAGATATCAAATCAATAGTAAACATATGAATTTTTTTTTTATTTTTCATCATAAACTTTGTGCTTTTAAAAAAATGTGAGCCAATTGTGAGTTAAGCACATGGAAATCATATATATATGTATGAGAAATGAGTATACCAAGTGAAATTGAAACATACATATATATAAGAAACAAAATATGAGTATATACAAAATAAGTTCATATTGATACCAATTGAAACGATTCAATGATACCAATTGACATAACAATAAAATCAAGTGTATATCTCATAACCTACCACCCTTTATATGCACAAGGTAAAAGATTTTCAATGAAGCATACAAGGCATAATCGCCCATCCATCCTCCCATAAATGGTAGGGGTTTTCAAAAATAGATTTGAAAATAAGCTTAGTTTGAAAAACTCTACCAAATGAAGAATTTGCACTAGAAAAATGTTTTAAAACTAGTACGAAATCCTTCAAGTAAGGAATAAAGCAAAAAGAAATGTCAATAAATCTCAATATACCTTTAAATCATCACACATTTTTATTAAAAACAAAATTTATATTTCAAGATATATGTATGTTTTGACAACACAATAAGTATACATACATATCCCTTAAACACAATTGAGTCCATATAAATAGATTTGCATTAAAGGCAAATGACTCAAGAGGTATACATGTATATCTTAAAGTTTGGCAAAATACACATATACATGAAATGAAAAACACATGATCATAAATCAAATCCAAGAAGTGGGAATATAAAAATGTATGTATCATCAAAACCAAGCAATACAAGCACATTTTATGGGTTCAAATAAGCGTTCAAGCACAAATATAAATAGATTTATTTGTGGCCCACGACATGTACAAGTATAAATCCTAGTGTTGACAAAAACTAACATATAAACTAATATTCAAATCATGAAGCATCAAATTTTGAGAAAAATAGAATCATGTGTCAATCTCAAAAATTATTTGAAGAATAAATAACTAGTATAAATTGTTTTTGAAAAACTAGTTAAAAATCCTTCAAATATGTCAAATCTTATGTTTTTCATAAACATAACTAGATACATAAAAATTTAAGCACTCATGATCTATAAAGCTCAAAAATGATTTTAACAAAAGTGTGAGTGTTAAACGATCATGTAAATAGCATTTTTATGAAAATAGTCAATGAAGCTCATAAGTCATATTTTTAACAAAAACACGAAAAATCATTTTTAATCAAAATACTAATCTTCATGGTATATGTATGATTAATCCAATCCTAACAATACACATACATATCCCAAATCTAAAAGAGTCTATTAATGATGTTTGCATGAAGGCAAGAGACTCACGGGTATACATGTATATTTATTAGATTTGAATTAAAAATACATATACATGAAGTAAAGCATAAAGTAGGTAAAACATGTATAAAAGAGAATCATCAAAACTAGTCTATACATATGCATATAGTGGGTAAAAGTGAGCATGAAATTCAATCATATATGAATCAATTGTAATTCACTATTTGTATATGTATACATGCACGTTTTGATAAAATCTTCATTTAAACATGTAAATACCACATGAAGCACATAAAAACACAAAACATGAACATGCTATGAATATGATATATGTAAAAGGCATGTACATAAAAAGTAGGAGTTTAGAAATTGTTACCAACTCTAAAACTCCAAATATGGTGGTCTTTCCACCAAAGCTCCTTGATAGCGATGCATCCAAAAGTATGTCCATCAAGTCTATTGCATCCACTACCAAGGCACCAATCCTCTCACGTCTTGTGAGAGCCCTCACCTACATCAAAAGCAAATGGTGGGGGTTTTGGTACCCATATTTTCTTGTAGGGTCCACGAGGGTTAGCTTTGTTGTAAGGAACCCAAAATCTTTTATTCTTAGCAAAATTAAAATGATCTAATCTATCATAACAATATTTTGCTAAATGGCCTTTGCGGCCACAATGTGTACCTATGTACACCATAGTATGTTTATGTGTAGGAGTGTGATCATGTTGTGCAACATAAGCATATGCATGATGGGTATGATGTGCATGAACATGTGGAGTTTGTTTCTTTGAAAACATTGACTCCAACCTAGAATGATTAAAAGCACAAGAGTTCAAAGTTGAACTCAAACCATCCATTTTATTTTTCAAATTCTTAATCTCATTAGTTGTGGCATGTAAAGCATGATGAGATAAAGAATCATTTTTCTTTTTCTTTTGTGAAACAAAATCCTTTTCTTTTTCACAAATTTTTCTTTTCAAAGATTTATTCTCTTGAAAAACAACTTCCTTTTGTTTTTTCACCAAATCAACTTTATTTTTCAAAATAGTGTTTCCTTCACAAAGATTATTTAATTTAGAAAGCAAGGAAACATTCTCATTTTTCAAATCTTTATTTTCTTTTTCTAAACATGCCATTTTATTTTCTAATGAATCTTTTTCATTAAGCATGGCATCAAAATCCTTTTTCAAATTGTTATTTTCTTTTTCTAAACATGTAATGTTAGATTTAAAAGAGTCTTGTTCTACATGCATGCAAGCAATATTCTTTTTCAAATTTTTATTTTCTTTCTTAAGCATGTCATATTTTTCAAGAATTGTTTGGCAAAATGAAGTGAGCTCATCATATGACATGTCCTCATCATCGGATTCGGAGTTTACCTCAAGGGGGTTATCCCCTTGGACCATATAGCATACGTTGGAGATGTCGCTTCCAACGTCCGAATCGCTCCCCGCATAGTATAGATCCTTTTCGCCAAGGGAGGTGAGGGTGTTCCATACTACAAAAGCCGAATCAAAATTAGAAACTTTAGATAAATAAACATCATCTAGGGTAGACTTGATAGCATGAAGGGCTTTTGCATTAGCCTCAAAATTCTTACCATCTAAAGAATATGCATTATTAGTAGTGGCAAGATATACATGAAAACCTAAGGCTTTGAGGTACAAGGACATCTTCACCTTCCATATATGGATGTTAACAATGTCAAAGGTGGGTGGTGACATGAAGTCCATGGTGTGTGTACAAAAATATGTGATTAGCCTAAAAATAAGGATCTTTTACTCTAGGTTGTTAGACCAAAATCAGAGTACCAAGCTCTGATACCAATTGTAAATCACCTAGAGGGGGGGTGAATAGGTGATGGCTAATCTAATGGTCACTTAATGATGAATGATGCAAATGATGCGGAAGCTAAAAATAATTATGACCTAATTAAATCTTTTTACACTAAACACCACGTATAACCAAGAGTGTTGCCGAATTCCCCGTGAAGGGCTCTGGACAAACTCCTCTAGATTCCCCTTGAATGGGTTGAGGTGCCGCGTTGGCTCTCTTGGTTGAATACAAGTGTTAGCAACAATCCCACGCAAGTATATATATCAATTATGAGCACAAGGAATATATCATGCATATAAAGATGAACACAATAAATAACATGCAAGATATAATTAGAGACAAAGAGAGAGAGAGAGAGAGAGAATAGCAATCGCAAACACAAGGGTATGTTTCGAGGTTCGAGCACACTTGCTCTACATCCCCGCCTTCGACACACGAAGGATTTCCACTATGCAAGATCCCAATGGATCTCTCCTCGGTGCCGCAACACCTACAAGCCTTCGGACTCTCTAGTCCCGTACACACCGCAAGCCCACCGGCTCGCCGAGGCCGCACCTCAAACAACCGAGTCCGCACCCAAACTCAAAACAACGACGAGCACACTTGCCCGTCTTCTCAAGGAACAAAGAAAAGATCTATGGTGATCACAACACTTTGATCACCTAAAGAACTCTCACTACAACACACATATAGGATGTATAATCAATGGATGCTCAAGTGTGGTGTGAGAAAAACAGGGATGTGAAACTTTGGTGAAAAACTCAAGAAATCTCTTTTACACTCTTGATAAATTCTTCCCTTAGATTGGAAGTACTTGCACTCAAATTTGTGGAGAAAACCCTTTTAAAAGAATGGGAAAAACTGGCTCAAAGCTCTCCTAAAATCTTGTAGCAAAACAATGACAAGACCCCCAATTTATAGGCTGCCAGAAAACTAGCCGTTGGGATCTGTCAGTACTGCCGGTCGACCGCCAACGGTCGGATTTCTGACCGTTGGAGCCACGGTCGACCGGTGCGGTCGGCCGAACATTCCAGAGAGCACTGCTCTCTGGAGCGGTCGACCGGCACGGTAGACCGTCCACCAGTACACAAAGGCGTGCACGTTTGTGCACGTCGGTCGACCGGTCCGGTCGGCCGACTCCTGTATTAGTCGACTATTAAAGGTCACTAGTCGACTTATACGAAGCCTGAAACAGTTTTTCTGGGATAAAAAAGTTTGTCTTTTTGGCTTAAATAAAATCCCATAAAATGCTAAAAAATCTACAAAAAATAGTTTTACCAATATACTTTGATATACAAACATGCTTGCACAAAATCAAGGCATGTTATAAAAGATTGGACTATTTTTGTAACTTAAAAATATTTGGCTCATGATAAAAACTGTTTTTTCAAAACAATATTTTTCCAAAACATATTTTTCCAAATCTTCATCAAATACAAAAACAAGATATACTTTTAAGGCATAGTGTGTATGGATATGATCCACTACACAATCATAATACAATATCTATGTTTTTGTCATAAAGCTCTAAATAAGGTTTTGGTTGAAATATATAACTTTGAATACCAAGAACCAAGAACTATGTTTTTCCAAAATGAAAGTCTTTTCTAAATCTGAAAATTCTTTTATGAAAAGACAACTAAACAAGAGTGTGTGTGTGTGATATCTACTTGAGCAATCCACCAACTATCTATCCTTTACATTTTTAACTAAAACAAAAACTAAATCTTATACCTAGACACAAGTCTTCATCTTCTTGAAGTCTTCCTTGAAGGCTTCTCATCTTCTTGACTTGGTCCAAGCTTGATCCAAAAACTCCTTGGATCACACCGTGCTAGCTCCAAATCTTGACATTTTATCCTTTGTTGAGCTATGCACCTACTAAGATCTTGATAATGAATCTGTCACTAATTAAATACAAGATCATTAGTAATCATAACTTCATGAGTTGATCATCATCAAAACTAGGGTGATAGGCCTTTGGGCCAACATGCACGTCTGTCGGTCGACCGACCGGTCGACCGACCTAAAACAACTTGCTCTCTGTTTTTTTCCGGTCGACCGGCCGGTCGACCCGAGCCCAACGGCTAGTTACCAACAGGGCCGACGGTCGACCGGACCGGTCGACCGGCAAGCCTGTCAGCTGCCAACGGCTCTTTCCTCTTTGGTAAAAATCTGAATTCTGATTTTCACCCTGTTTTGTGGCAGGATCTTTCTGACTTTTTGGGGGTTATTTTCTGATCAAATAAACTTAATTTAAATGTGTTTTAATCCCTTCCTCTCCCTATAAATAGAGGGGATTGGTCTCTTGCAAAATCACCAAGAAAAATCCCTAGTTTACAAGTTTTCAAAAGAAAGAAAAAGTTTCAAAGCTCTCAATTCTCTCTTGCATTCTTGGCTATTGTTTTTCAGTTGTGTTCTCAAGCAAGTTTCATTTACAACTGAGTTTGTTTTTCTCACTACACTTCTAGAGCCAAAAATCTCATCCTCATTCTATAAGGAAGTTGTAAAGAGAAAGTTGTAAGAAGTTTGTGATCCTTTTGGTGATCACTTGGCTACTTGTTCCTTCTTCTTGTTCTTTTTGAGATACCTCTTCGGTAGAGGTTTGTAAGTGGTAGAGTTCGGTACTCCGGTCTTCGGTAGACCTTGTAAAGTCCTCGGTGGATAGTGGAAACCCTTCACGACTGTGAAGGCGGGGAGTAGAGCGGTGGCTCGAACCTCGAAACAAATACTTTGTGTTTGCGATTGATTTTCTCTTTACTCTCTATTGCTCTTACTTTCTTGCTTGTGTTATTGCTATTCTTTCATGCCTTGTGATATATCTTGTGTGCATTTCATTATTGCTTCCAATTCATTTCTTGCCTTATTGTCGATCATTACTCATACAACAAGATTGCAATACGCACCTCTAACTCTTATCTAGAGGAATCACGAGGAAGGAGTTCAGAGCCCTTCACCGGGTATTCGGCTCTTAGTCTTGTTTTGAGTGATCGCTGCATCATTCATTCATACTTGTTTTAAAAAGATTGTTAGATTAGCATTTTTACCTATTCACCCCCCTCTAGGTGTTTTCAATTGGTATCAGAGCATAGGTCTCTAGGCTATTGGCTTAACAACCTTAGAGAGATCCTTTATTTGCTAATCTCCACACTCATTTCATACTCATTCTCTTAGTAAAAATGGCCGATGGAATTAAGACCCCCCCAAAGTTTGATGGCCTTAACTTTCCCATATGGAAGGTTAAGATGACCGTTTTCTTGCAATCCCTAGGAAGCCGGGTTGCAAAGGCGGTGACCAAACCAGTTAGCGCACCCACCGGTGATGAGTCCACTTGGTCCGAAATTGAGACCAAAGAATTTGATGCTAACTCTAGGGCACACTATGCATTACTCCAAGCACTTAATGATGATGATATTGCTAGAGTAATTCATTATAAATCCGCACATGAAATTTGGACTCACTTGCTTGTTACTCATGAGGGAACCTCACAAGTGAAGAGGGCTAAAATAGATCTTCTTCGTTCCCAATATGAGAATTTCTCTATGCATGATAATGAAACCATTGATGATATGATTACAAGATTTACAAAGATCACTAATGGACTTTCTTCTCTAGGTGATGCTATTGACAACGACCAAAGAGTAAGAAAGATCATCCGGGCTCTTCCTCCTTCATGGGAAGTCAAAGCAACTACCTTGAAGGAACTCAATGACAAGGAGGAGATGGAGCTTATAGGTCTCATTGGGAACCTCAAGACCTATGAGATGGAGAGAAAAGCAAGGAGGAAATGGCTCCTTCCAAGAAGAAAGCTATTGCCTTCAAGACTCAATCCTCATACTCCGACGAAGACGATGAAGAAGAAGATGACGAAGTGCTCTCACTTCTTGTTAAGAACGTTCAGAGGATGTATAACAAGGCAAAGTTCCAAGGTAGAAGGAGATGGCAAAGTGGTAAAGAAGAGAAGAAAATTATTTGCTTCAATTGCCAAAGACCGGGTCACATTGTTGCGGAGTGCCCGGATAAAGTCAAGCCCTCCACCTCCAAGAAGCCTTACAAGAAGAAAGCATTGAAGGCTACATGGGATTCTGAAAGTGAATCCGAGGAGGAAGTTGACACCGCCAACATGTGCTTCATGGCTAATGAAAGCACAAGCAAGGTAACCCCTTCCACTTCTTTTGATGATGAGCTTTCCATGGATGAATTAGGAGAAGTATTTGAGGAACTCTCACACAACTATGATTTTCTTAAGAAAAAGTATTTAAAAATGAAAAAGGAAAATGAGTCTCTTAATCATCAAGTTTTTAATCTTTCTAAAGAAAAAGATGAATTACTTTCCACTATTGTTTCCACCCAAAAAGATTTTGATAATTATAAAATTTCTTGTAAAGGTAAGTTTCCACAAGTTGATAAAAATGAGATTGTCATGCTAAAAGAGAAAATTAATTCTTTAGGAGTAGTTTTGAAAAAGTGTGAATTTGATAAGAATAGACTTGAGGCTATGTTTCCTAAGAAACAAGCCCCTAAGAAACAACCCCATGTTATGCATGCTCATATTCATAAATCACAACCTTTACATCATGTCAAACCCCCCAAACATGCTCACTCTCCACACACACATCATGCATGTATGGGAAGGTATTTTCATGCACTTTTTGTGACCGTAAAGGTCACTTAGTTAAGTTTTGCTATGATAGACTTAATGCATCTCATCATAATGTTTGGGTTCGAAATACTAACTTTCAAGGACCCAAGAAAATTTGGGTACCAAAGTCAATAAATTTGTTAAATGATGTAGGTACTTTCCAAGGCGCAACGACGTAAAGGATTGTGGTATCTTGATAGTGGTTGCTCAAGGCACATGACTTGGGATATCAACAACTTTGCAACCCTATCAAGATACCATGAAGGTGGCACCGTCACCTTCGGAGATGATACCAAGGGTAAAATCATCGGTATTGGTAATGTTAAACTTGGTACATCCCCTTTAATAGAAAATGTTATTTTAGTTGATGGCCTCAAGCATAATCTCTTGAGTATTAGTCAACTTTGTGATAAAGGTTTTGATGTTGTTTTTGATAATTTAGCTTGTAAAGTTTTTGATAGACTTTCCAACACATGTATATTTTCTGGTTTTCGTGAAAGCAATATATATATGATTGATTTGTCTAATATGTCTTGCAGTATCACTTGTTTGAAAGCCCTCGATGATGACTCTTGGTTGTGGCATAGAAGATTAGGCCACATTTTTTTTGACCATCTATCTAGGTTAAACAACAAGGAAATGGTGAAGGGTATTCCTTACTTGAACTTTGAAAAGGACCGCGTTTGTGACGCGTGCCAACTTGGGAAACAAACCAAGTCCTCTTTCAAGTCAATTAAGGATATCATGACATCACGTCCCTTGGAGTTGATCCATATGGATTTGTTTGGTCCTACTCAAACCAAAAGTCTAAGTGGGAATCGTTTTGCACTTGTTTTGGTTGATGATTTTTTGCGTTTTACATGGGTTTTCTTTTTAGAGCACAAAAATCAAGCCTTTTCACTTTTTCAAGCCTTTAAGAAAAGAGTTGAAAAGGAAAAAGATTCTTCAATTTTAAGAATAAGAAGTGATAGAGGAGGTGAATTCATTAACCTACCTTTTATCACTTTTGTGAAGAATATGGAATTAAGTATGAACTATCTTGTCCTAGAACTCCACAACAAAATGGAGTAGTTGAACGGAAAATCGGACATTACAAGAGATGGCTAGGACAATGATTAGTGAATACGGTCTCCCACATTATTTGTGGGCCGACGCCGTTAATACATCATGCTATATATCAAATCGTGTTTTCTTATGCAAAAATACTTCAAAAACATCTTTTGAGATTTATTTTTCTAGAAAGCCAAATGTTTCATACTTTAAAGTTTTTGGATGCAAATGTTTTGTTTTAAATACAAAAGACAATTTGGGAAAATTTGATGCTAGGTCTTATGAAGCAATCTTTGTAGGTTACTCAAATACTAGTAAAGCTTATAGAGTTTTCAATAAGTCATCTTTAACTATTGAAGAGTCTATACATGTAAAATTTGAGGAATCTAATGTGTTTATTAAGAATGTTGTAGAAATAGATTCTTTGCATGAAGACATGGAGAAAGTCACTTTGAAGGACTCACCTACTATTGAAGGCATGCCAAAGGATGATGAAGGAAGTGCAACTAAGGATCAAGAGGCTCAAGGAAATGAAATTCAAAGAATTGAAGTGGAGCCTACTCAACAACTTCCAAAGGATTGGAGATACAATCCACATCATCCCAAGGACCTTGTTTTAGGTGAAGTATCTCAAGGGGTAACTACTCGTTCTCAACTTCATGATTTTTGTGGACACTATGCTTTTATTTCTCATTTTGAACCCAAAAGCGTCCTCGAAGCCGAGGCCGACTCATATTGGTTGCTAGCCATGCAAGAGGAACTCAATCAATTTGAGCGCAACCAAGTTTGGCACCTTGTTCCTAGGCCCCACGATAGACCAACAATTGGTACTAAGTGGATCTTTAAGAACAAGTTGGATGAGTCGGGTAACATTGTTAGGAATAAAGCTAGGTTAGTTGCCCAAGGTTACACTCAAATCAAAGGTATCGATTTTGATGAAACCTTTGCACCCGTAGCACGGCTTGAAGCCATACGGATGACACTTGCATTTGCTTCATATAAAGATATTAAGCTTTTTCAAATGGATGTTAAAAGTGCTTTCTTAAATGGATTTATTGAAGAGGAGGTGTATGTTGAACAACCCCCCGGGTTTGTTGATCCTACACATCCGGATTTTGTTTTCAAACTTGACAAAGCTCATTATGGTTTAAAACAAGCCCCTAGGGCTTGGTATGAAAGGCTTTCTTCATTTTTAATTTCAAATGGTTTTAAGAAAGGAAAAATTGATACTACTTTATTTACAAAACATGTTGAAAATGATATTCTTATTGTGCAAATTTATGTGGATGATATCATTTTTGGTTCTACTAATGAAACCCTTTGCCAAGTTTTTGAATCATGCATGAAGGAAGAATTCGAAATGTCTATGATGGATGAGCTCAACTATTTCCTTGGTCTCCAAATCAAGCAAAGAAAGGATGGGATCTTCATCAATCAAGTCAAGTACACAAAAGAACTTATCAAGAGATTTGGACTTGAAGGAGCTAGAACTAGCAAAACTCCCATGGCAACAACCATCAATCTTGACAAGGATGAACAAGGTAAAAGTGTAGACATTAAGCTTTATCGTAGCATGATTGGTAGTTTATTGTATTTGACGACTAATAGGCCGGATATTATGTTTTGTGTATGTCTTTGTGCTCGTTTTCAATTATGTCCTAAGGAGTCTCATTTAGTAGCGGTAAAACACATTATTAGATACCTTAAGGGCACAATTGAAATGGGTTTGTGGTATCCGAAAATCGGACTATTTGAAATGAAGAGTTTTTCGGATGCCGACTATGCGGGTTGTAGGGTAGATAGGAAGAGTACAAGTGGAACATGTCAATTTCTTGGTAATTGTCTTGTTTATTGGTCTTCCAAAAAGCAAAATTCGGTAGCCCTTTCAACCGCCGAGGCGGAGTATGTTGCAGCCGGAGCTTGTTGTGCACAAGTTCTTTGGATGAAACATACTCTCCTTGACTATGATTTGCATTTTGATCATATTAAAATATTTTGTGATAATACTAGTACTATTCATATGACTAAAAATGCAAATCAACATAGAAAAACTAAGCACATTGACATTAGATATCACTTTCTTAGAGATCATTATGAGAAAGGTGATATTGATATTGATTATGTTTCTACCGATTTTCAACTTGCCGATATTTTACAAAACCTCTAGACTATGCTAGATTTTCATTTATTTGTGGTGAGTTGAATGTTTGTATTATAGATTCTTGAAAGAAAATTTTCTTACTTTTTTACTCTTTTTGATGTATGACAAAAAGGGGAGAAATAGTTAGTTTTGAAGTTTTATGCACTTTGTATTTTGTTTTTGTGCATTGTGTTTTGTATACTTTTATGCTTTATGTGTTTTTGCGCATTCACTTTTACACATAATCATTCTTTTATAGATAGCATAATTTGAGGGGGAGCTTCCAAGCTCCTTTCCCATGTTTAAAATAACTATATGTTTTGTCATCATCAAAAAGGGGGAGATTGTTGGCCCAAGGTTACAATCACCTCTTTTATTGAGTTTTGATGATTACAAAACATATATAGTTATTTGTACTAATCATGTTTTATGTTTAAGTGTGCTTCAGGGTTCTAAAGATTCATGGAGTTTTCTTCCCTAAAGGAAGGTTGTTTTGACTCAAGTCGGTTCATTTCGGGTTCAAGAATCAAGCTTGCTAGATCATATGGAGAAGCCCACTTGAAGACTTTGTAGTCACCTAGAACCTTTGTAAGACTTAGTTTGTTAAAGTTTGAGGTTGTGGTAAATTGGCTCTAAAACACACACACACTTTTCAAAATACAAGTTTTTAGTTTTGGTATTTGTTTTAAGTTCATGCTTTGGTCTCTATACATGATTCAAATCTTTACAAATTTTATATCTTGTTTATATCATGTATACCTATCTTTTCAGCATGATACTTAGCCATATTTCCCTACAAAATTATTTTGAAAATTTTCCCAAGTCCAGAAAAATCCTACTTCAAAAATCTGTTTCAGGCCTGGCGGTCGACCGGATCTATTCCAGGCCAGGCCGGTCGACCAACCGGTCGACCGAGACCTGTGTCCAGGACGTGCACGCTTGTGCACGTCTGTCGGTCGACCGACCTAAAACAGCTTGCTCTCTGTTTTTTCCGGTCGACCGGCCGGTCGACCCGAGCCCAACGGCTAGTTGCCAACAGGGCCGACGGTCGACCGTACGGACTGACCGGCAAGCCTGTCAGCTGCCAACGGCTCTTTCCTCTTTGGTGAAAATCTGAATTCTGATTTTCACCCTGTTTTGTGGCAGGATCTTTCTGACTTTTTGGGGGTTATTTTCTGATCAAATAAATTTAATTTAAATGTGTTTTAATCCATTCCTCTCCCTATAAATAGAGGGGATTGGTCTCTTGCAAAATCACTAAGAAAAATCCCTAGTTTACAAGTTTTCAAAGAAAGAAAAAGTTTCAAAGCTCTCAATTCTCTCTTGCATTCTTGGCTATTGTTTTTCAGTTGTGTTCTCAAGCAAGTTTCATTTACAACTGAGTTTGTTTTTCTCACTACACTTCTAGAGCCAAATATCTCATCCTCATTCTATAAGGAAGTTGTAAAGAGAAAGTTGTAAGAAGTTTGTGATCCTTTTGGTGATCACTTGGCTACTTGTTCCTTCTTCTTGTTCTTGTTGTGATACCTCTTCGGTAGAGGTTTGTAAGTGGTGGAGTTCGGTACTCCGGTCTTCGGTAGACCTTGTAAAGTCCTCGGTGGATAGTGGAAACCCTTCACGGCGGTGAAGGCGGGGAGTAGAGCGGTGGCTCGAACCTCGAAACAAATACTTTATGTTTGCGATTGATTTTCTCTTTACTCTCTATTGCTCTTACTTTCTTGCTTGTGTTATTACTATTCTTTCATTCCTTGTGATATATCTTGTGTGCATTTCATTATTGCTTCCAATTCATTTCTTGCCTCATTGTCGATCATTACTCATACAACAAGATTGCAATACGCACCTCTAACTCTTATCTAGAGGAATCACGAGAAAGGAGTTCAGAGCTCTTCACCGGGTATTCGGCTCTTAGTCTTGTTTTGAGTGATCGTTACATCATTCATTCATACTTGTTTAAAAAGATTGTTAGATTAGCATTTTCACCTATTCACCCCCCCTCTAGGTGTTTTCACTCTCAACATCAATTTAGGTTACAACTTCGATACTCGTAAGGGTGTAGAAGCCCTCCAATATATATACAAAGAGTTCACGAACAAAAAGAAACCCAAGCTCCAAAATCGGATCAGAAACAATTTCTGAAAACAACTCGGATTCACCTAGATTACTGCTGTCGACAGCTGATATATGCTATCGACAGATTGAGCTTTCGACAACTCTCTGTTGGTCTTTTGTTGACGACTGAATTGAGTCTATTAATTGCTGCTTCAATTGCTTGTCAACAACACCTCAAGGCTATCGATAAACTGTACATCATGTCTGAGTATCTGTTGTCGACTGCTGCTGCTGCTTCTCCCTTGACCATATCCAATTAGTTAAAAAAACTCTAAGTTCAAGTTTTATCTTCTCTCCCATAATTCTCTACCTCAGTGAAGATTTCTAATATCTGAGTCGAACACAATGAATTGTCAACTTCAGCTCAGCAACTAGTTGTGCTATTAAGGCTGCCTACACACCCCCTGCATAAGGGATCAAGCTACACATAGTTCATCAACTGAGTTCCACGAAGCTCTATTAACCAAATCAACTGAAACTGATTTTGCCGTAACAAACCCAACTGGCTGAGTCATATGAACATCTGCATCTCAATTGCCATGGAGAACAACGGTCTTCAACTTAAGTTGATCTAACTCACCAACTTGAGATTCACGCTTCTTCACCAACTTTCGTGTGTAGCTGCAAACAATTCAACATCTTTTTCAACTTGTTCTGCATCCAAAACAGTTACATGATTTTTTACTCAGTGTCACATCCAGTGAGATCTTAACTGATATCGAACTAACTGAAGATGGTGGAGTAGCATCAACCTCCAATCACTGTGATACATCTTTGGTGTTTTTCCTCTCCACCTGCTGAGAGACATTAAACTTCATCACTGAAGCCTCATCAAATGTGACATATCTGCTCAACACGATCTTCTTGTTTTCGGAGTCTAATAGCTTGTAGCCTTTCAAATTTTTTTGACTCCCAATAGCACAAATATTTTTGCTCGCAGATTCAACTTGTCATCTTTGACACTAAAATAGGTCGGATATCTAAATACCCACAGCAAATCATAGTCTTGAGCAGCTCCACCTATCCAACAGAATTCACAATCGACGACAGTTTATTCATGAGATGACTAGCATATTCCAAAATCTCAGAAAATAACTTGTCTAATTTTGTATTAGACAACAAACACCGAGCCTTTTCCAGTAAGGAATGGGTCATCACTTTAGCCACTGCATGTTTTCCAACTGTGAAGTGAATTTCAGTACCATTGTTCTGGACAAATTGCAGAAATCGATCCTTATACTCTCCAACATGATCAAATTGGAGCACATTGATCTTCCTACCAGTCTGTTTCTTCATCATCAATTTCTTTCACTTCACAAGCAAATCTAAAACTTCAAATTTTGTCTCATAGGGTATACCCAACACCGCCTAGAACAATCATCAATAAAAGAGACAAAGTATCGATGACCTCTAAGTGATGCAGTCTTGGTAGGACCCCAAACATCAAGGTTAACACAATCAAGATTGCCTCTCATGCGGTTAATTGTGATGCCAAATTTTATCTTCGTCTTCTTGTACAGAACATAACGTTCATCAAATTTCAGTTTATAGGTAGTTGCACCTTTCAATAATCCTTACTTCGTCAAAACTTACAAAGAATCCATACCAACATGTTTGAACCTTATCTGCCATAACATGGTAGAATCATTTTCAAATGTTTTGAAGCTGCCAAATTTTCAGTAACTGTATTATCCTTCAAACAATACAAATTGTTATGTCGAATGCCCTTCAGAACTACCAACGAGCTATTGAACATCTTAAAAACGCCTTCTTCAAGAGTCCCTCTCAGGCCCTGCGCCTCCAAAGCTCTAACTGAAATCAAATTCTTATTCAACTGAAGTAATAGTTCATATCCTTCAATTCTCTTACCATCCCATCAAATAACTTGATGTGAACTGTATATATCCCTTTAATATGGTCGATGAACGACACCAAACTCCATCTAGTTTTTCAAAAGTAGCAAACCACTCTCATATAGGACAAACTTGATAGGTGGCGCCTGTATCCAAAATTCACAGAGATTTCTCTGAACAACAAATAATAGGGGTGATAGAAAGTAAAATACAGATGAAGCAGAATCATTATCATCCGCCATTGCGACATTAGCCTCTGGCTTTGATTCGTTCTTCTTTCTCTTGAGCTTTGAACAATTAATCTTTCATTGTCCTTCTCTGCAGAAAGAACATTTATTCTTCTTCAACTCTTCACAATCATCAGTTTTAGACTTTTCAAAATCTCTCTTACCCTTTCAATGATTGAAACACACTCCTCTTGCAGTCAACACCTCTGCTGATGTCTTACTAGAAGAAAACTCCTTGTCCTTCATCCTCACCTCGTGATTCACAAGAGCAGCCGACACATCATTGTGTCTAAGTGATTGCTTACCATTGATTAAGCTTAATGAAGGTCTCATACTCTTCATCTGGCAGAAAGCTCAATAGAATCAACATTTTGTCCTTATCCTTAATCATCTCATCCACGCTAGCTAGCTCTGCGAGAAACTTCGTGCAGTTGTTCATGTGTTCACCAATGGAGATTTTTTCTTCAACTGGAAACGATTAAGCCTCATCTTCAAATACAGCTGATTCTTGATGCTCTTTGTCAAGTGCTTACCTTCAAGAATTTCCCAAATGTTCCTTGCAGAAGTCTCATTCATCATATGATACTTGATGCTTGTGTCAAACAAGACCTAATGACATCATTCACCTTCCGTTTCATCTTCTTTCAATTTTTCTTTGAAGTCTTTGCTGGTTTCACTTGCAAAAGCAGTGTGTTTCTCAAATTCTGTGCATTTAGCACATCCATCGCCTCGCATTGTCATATACCAAAGTTGTTTGTGCCATCAAACTTTACCACATTGATCATCGATTGGTGGGTGGTCACGGTCTTCATTGTGGACTGATTAACCTCGGCCATATCTCCTCTAAAATATGCAAATAACAATGCGAAAAAGAACAAAAAATAGATCCAAATAGATAAATATCGAAATTTTACCTCAAAGTGAACCCTGTAGGTACACCTAGAGGGGATTGAATAGGTGTACAAGCTAATCTAGGACAAATAATGTGGAATTTAAAACTTAATGCTAACACACTATGTGCAACCAAGAGTGAGCCCGAATTTCCCACGAAGGGCTCTGAAACTACTCCTCTAGATTCCTCTGGACTAAGAGTTGAGGTGCTCTAAAAGCTCTCTTGGTTGAACACACACACATGCACACTATATATCTAGCATATGAATATGAATAATGTAAAGCAATGCAAGGTATAAAGAGAGATAGAGTTGAGAGATAGTGGATCAAACACAAACACAAACACAAAGATATGTTTCGAGGTTAGAACCACTGCTCCACGTCCCCGCCTTTACACAGAAGGATTTCCATTATCTCCACACAGGACCTTCCACAAAGGGACCTCTACTAAGAAATTATAACTCAACACTTGGAGTATACAACTTCTCTCTCAAACACAAATACCTTTATACAAGAGAGAAGGCACAAATCCTAGCACAAAGTAAAGAAAGAAATACACTTGGTGATCACAAAGATCACAAATACTCTCTTGGTGATCTCAAAGGATCACAAACAAAGCCTCTCACAATACAAAATCCTAAAGGATATATTTGAATTGAAAAGCTCAAGTATGTGAGTGCACAAAGCTTTTAAAAATGAAGACACAAAGAAATACTTGGGAAAAACTCTTGGATTGATAGAGAAATGAAGAAAAAATTAGGATTCTCAAAGACTTGATTTTCTTTGATTTTTTTCAAAACTTTGAAAAAAAATAAAGATAAGATTTTGAAGCTCTAAAACTTGTTTAAAAACTTGCTAAAAAACACTTGAGAAGATGAGAAAAATTGCTCCTTAAAATCTTAGAAGAAACAGACCACGGGAACCCATATTTATAGGATTCTCAAAATATAGCCGTTGGGATCCAGAACAGGCCCAGAATGGCCTGTCGATCGACCGCCCCCGTCGACCAGCCAATGGTCAGATTCCTGACCTTTGGGTTGTCGGTCGACCGGCTAGTTGACCGCCCCCCGACAAACTGCCTTTCAGTCGACCACCCGGTCGACCGAGGCCAGAACTAAAGAGCTGGTCTCTCTGGTCGGTCGACCAGGGCCATTTTTAGAGAGCAGACTCTCTGAAACGGTCGACCGCTAAAGCCTGTGCACCTCTGTACACGTCGGTCGATCGATCCAGGCTTTCGGTCAACCGTTAGCAGCCCAAAAACCAAGGTTATAGGGTTTGAAATGTTGGCTTTTATATACCTATAAAATCCCATAAAATGCACAAAAATAAGTTCATGTAAGTACTTGAAATACAAATATGTTTAATAAAAAATCAGCCCATATTACAAATAGTTTGAAATATTTTTGAGGCATAAAACTTAAACTTAAAACCAAAGACTGTATTTTCAAAAACTCGTTTTATTTTTGTTTTTAAGAGTTTTTGAGAAGACTGCAAAATGAAAAACTATTTCTTAAAACAAGATATTGAAACTCATTTGAAGCATAGTGTGTATGGATGAATCCAATACACATAGAAGATTTATCTATGTTTTTGATATTAAATTCAAAACTGAGTTTTGATAAAATAAAACTTAAAGCACATGAACTAGAATCAACAAAATAAGTTTTTCTACAATATGAAACAATAATGAATATGGATGAAATCTAATACACATTTAAAACTTGTTTTGATTCTATCTATTCTTGAAAGCCATATATGTATTCTTGAAAATCTAAAACTGGTTAAACTGAAACTAAAAACTATTGAACTTGTATGTGTGTACTTAAGCATATCAAAACTAAGCTATCCTTTCATAAGATCTAAACTAAACATACTAAATAAACTGAGGTCTTCTTGTCGATCTTCATCTCCAAGACGACTCGATCCAAAGGGGCTTGATGCGATCGTTACGATGTGAGCTCTTGAATCAACACTTGTTTGCTTCAACACTTTGACTGTGAATCTCTTGTTGAAGTCTAATCTCTACTAAGATCTTGATCAATATCTGAAACTTATTAAATATAAGATCATTAGCAAACTAACCTTCATAAGTTAGTCATCATCAAAACTAAGGTGAGGGGCCTCTAGGTCAATAATTTCTCCTTTTTTGATAATGACAAAACTTATGAGGTTATATATGTATATATTAAGAATAAGCTTTATAGAAGCTCTCCCTTAACTTATGCATACTCATAAAATATAAAGATATGCAATGTAAGCTCAAGATATCAATGAATATATATATATATATATATATATATATATATATATATATATATTAATATATATATATATATATATATATATATATATATATATATATATATATATATATATAAACAATGAATCAAACATGCATATATAAACTCAAATTCTTCGAATATATAAATCTAAATTCTTTTCCCCTTTTTTGTCATCCACCAACAAAGGGGTGGAGATAAACAAACGATACCAATAAACATTATAAATTTTTTTGATACTAATAAAAACAATCAATTGAAAGTGAAACCATCTTTTTATCAATAAAATAATAAAATAATTTTTTTGCCAATTGATACCAATAGAAGGGCATGATACTAATTGAAAGTAAAAATCAAATTTTTAGGTAAACACTAGAACTATTTTTCAATAAAGATACCAAATTGAGAATAATACCAATGTAAGATTAATGATACCAATATTAACAATGTTAGAATATACCAAAATAAAATATTTTTCATCATAAAGAGTGGAAGTAGGATACCAATTGAAGATAAAACCAATTAAAAGATAAAACAAGTATTTTTCTCCCCAATTATGTAATGCCAATAAAAACAATACATAAACTTGTAAAGATATTAATTTTTATTAAGAACATAAAGTTTAGCATAAAATTAATTTGTGCTAACAAATGTATGGACATTGTAAAATAAGCACAAGAAAAAAATCTATATGCATGTATGATCAGAGCAATATAATATCAATTAAAATGTGATGCATATATATAGAAAACATGAGTAAGCAAAATGAATTTTCATTAAAATCATGTATAACTCATACCTGCCACCTTATCATGCACATATTTAAAAAGATGTTCAAATGAGCATACAAGGCATGGTCGCCCATCCAACCGCCCTTCGGTTGGTAGGGGTTTTCAAAAATATGATTTGAAAATATTTTAACCTATTTAAAAACTCTACCAATTGAAGAATACGAAACTAGTTTTATGATAATTTTAAAAACTAGTATGAAATCCTTCAAGTAAGGAATAAAACAAATATATATTCTATAATATATGTAAACTATACGAGAATCGACACTCAAAAATCTATAAAGCTCATATAGGCTCATGAAGCAAAACCATGAGTAAACAAAAGATATATAGAGTGTGCAAAAATCATGCAATCAACAAAATAAGGAAAATAAGTCATTGAAGCTCATAAATTTTTTTTTATCAAAAACAAAGAATCATAAAAACTTTCAAAACTAAACAAACTTCAAGGTATAAGTATTTTTGTAGAAACTAAAAGTATGCATACATATCCCAAACATAAAGTGAGTCCACAAAAGAATATTGCATGAGGGCAAGTGATTCTAGGATAGACATGTATATTTATTAGTTTTAGACAAAATTAACATATACATGAAGCAAAACATAAAATATATAAAAAATAGAGAAAACAAGTAAAGATGCAAGAATCATCAAAATAAGGTTATACAAGTACATGATAGAGTACAAATGAGCAATGAAGCACAAATACATGATAATCAAGTATAGCTCACTAATTATACAAGTATAAATCCAAGTTTTAATGAAAATTTCATCTAAACAAGTAATTAAAATATGAAGCACAAGAACATAAACAAACATGATCACTAGACTAAATGCACGTGCTACTAGAATTAAGATATACACAATAGTTAAACTAAAGTGAGAATACAAAAATATGAAACCATATGAACATGGGCATATCTCAAAGACTATCTATGTATATCACAAGTTTGATAGGCATTGTATTTAAATATAATGAGTATGAAAATCAGTAATGCTAAAATGTCAATATTAATACATAAACAAAATAAGGAGTTAGAGATGGTTACCAAAACCAATAGAACTCGTCTCTAGGTCTCCAAACTATGATGGTTCCCCACCTAAACATTCCTTGAAAGTGATACAATCATAAATATGATTTTTGAGTTCAAAATGCATCCACCATTAAGGCACTGATACTCTCACATCGTGTTAGAGCCCACACCTACATCAAATGTAATAGGGGTGACTTTTGGTACCCATATCTTTTTGGGCCCATAGGGGTTAACTCCTTTCTAACCCAAACAAATTTACTTGCAAAATTTGTAGCATATATTCTATCATAATAAAACTTTGCAAGGTGGGCCGTACGTCCACAATGTGTACAAGTGTACACATTAGCATACATATAATCATGTGTATGAGCATGATGAGCATGTGTATGCCGTAAATGTTGTGCATGCATGGGTTGAATATGTTTCTTGCGAAATATAGATTCCAATCTTTTGTGATCCATAGAACATTGGCTCAAATAGGAGCCCAAACAATCTGCACTCTTCTCCAATATACATAAATCATTTTCAATAGTAGAAGAAGATGTGGTGCATGCAATAGTAACACAAGAAGATGAAACTATACTAGTATGGAAAACATGTGAATCTAAATAATTTTTCAAGGAAACTTTTTCTAAAGAAATAGATTCCAATTCTTTTAAAATTAAAATTATTTTGTTTTTCAAAGAATCATTTTCTTTTAAAACAAAATCAATTTTGAAGACAAAACCTCATTTTTCTTCAAAATATGATCAAAATCATTTTTGTTTTTCAAGAATTCATTTTCATTCAAAGCAAGGTCAAGTTGAGTTTTCAATGAGTCCCTCTCATTTGAAAGCTCAACCCTTTCTTGCAAAATCAATTCAAGTTTAGAAAACAAATTCTCATTTCTTTTTAAAGCAAAACTCTTACTTTTCAAAGCTTTATACTTTGAAATCAAGTTTTCACAAAACATGAATAGTTCTTATTTATAGCATGGGCATCTATAGCATCATCATTACATGAAGAACTAGCACAATCATTAAGATGGATATCCGAATTTACCTAAAAGGAGTCATTCCCTTGGATCATGTAGCATGTTTGCTCGGATTCATCCCTTATTGGTTCTCTCTACAAAATGTGTTGCACTTATTTCTTGAGAGAGATCAATGTGTTCCACACTGCAAAAGTGGAATTTCAATGAGAAATTAAAGAAAAATATTCTTTATAAAGTGTGTGCCTAAGTGCCTTCATGGCTTGTGTATTAGCCTCAATTTGCTTGTCATTATTAAAATAAGATTCTAGGTAGTGGCAAGATAAACATGTAATCCTAGGGCTTTTAAAAATGCACTCATCTTAAACTTTCATATATCGATACTGAAAACATCATATATGGGTGGAGCAAAAAAATTCATGAGTGTGTAAACTATATGTGTGCAAAGAAACTAGATTAGCAATCCAAGGATCTCACTCCTAGGTGGTTAAACCGAATATCAGGAGTGTTAGCTTTGATACCAATTGTAGGTACACCTAGAGGAGGTAAATAGGTGTACAAGCTAATTTAGAATAAATGATGCGAAATTTAAAACTTAATTGCTAACACACTATGTGCAATCAAGAGTGAGCCTAAATTCTCCATGAAGGGCTCTGGAACTACTCCTCTAGATTCCTCTAGACTAAGAGTTGAGGTGCTTTAAAAGCTCTTTTGGTTGAACACAAGTATAGGCACACACAAACTATATCTAGCATATGAATATGAACAATGTAAAGCAATGTAAGATATAAAGAGAGATAGAGTTGAGAGATAGTGGATCAAACACAAACACAAAGATACATTTCGAGGTTCGAGCCACTGCTCTACGTCCCTGCCTTCACACAGAAGGATTTCCACTATGTCCACACAAGACCTTGTACAAAGGGATCTCCACTAAGGAATTACAACTCAACACTTAGAATATACAACTTCTCTCTCAAACACAAACACCTCTACACAAGAGGGAAGGCACAGAGCCTAGCACAAAGCAAAGAAAGAAATACACTTGGCGATCACAAAGATCACAAATACTCTCTTGGTGATCTCAAAGGATCACAAACAAAGCCTCTCACAATACAAGATCCTAGAGGATAGATTTGAATTGAAAAGCTCAAGTATGTGAGTGCACAAAACTTTTAGAAATGAAGACACAAAGAAATACTTGGGAAAAACTCTTGAATTGATAGAGAAATGAAGAACAAAATTAGAATTCTCAAAGACTTAATTTTTTTTGATTTTTTCAAAACTTTGAAAATAAATAGAGATAAGATTTTGAAGCTCTAAAACTTGTTTAAAAACTTGCTGAAAAACACTTGAGAAGAAGAAAAAAATTGCTCTTCAAAATCTTAGAAGAAAGAGGCCACGGGAACCCATATTTATAGGATTCCTAAAATATAGCCGTTGGGGTTCAGAAAAGGCCCAGAATGGCCTATCAGTCGACCGCCCGGTCGACCGACAATTTCTAACCATTGGGGTTGTCGGTTGACCGGCCGGTCGACCGCCCCAAGGCAAGCTGCCTGTCGGTCGACCGCCTGGTCGACCGAGGCCAGAACCAGAGAGCTGGTCTCTCTGGTCGGTCGACCGGGGCCATTTCCAGAGAGCAGACTCACTGAAACGGTCGACCACTAAAGCCTGTGAACCTCTGTGCACGTTGATCGACCGGTCGATCGACCGATCCAGGCTTCGGTCGACCAGTTAGTCGACCGTCAGCAGCCCAAAAATCAGGGTTATAAATGTTGGCTTTTAAATACCTATAAAATTTCATAAAATCTCATAAAATTCACAAAAATAAGTTCATATAAGCACTTGAAATAAAAAAATGTTTGATTATAAATCAGCCCATATTACAAACAATTTGAACTATTTTTGAGGTATAAAACTTAAGCTTGAAACTAAAGACTATATTTTCAAAAACTCATTTTATTTTTATCTTCAAGAGTTTTTGAGAAGACTTCAAAATGAAAAACTATTTCTCAAAAATAAGATATTGAAACTCATTTGAAGTATAGTGTGTATGGATAGAATTTAATACACATACAGAAGATATATTTATGTTTTGACATTAAATCCAAAACTGAGTTTTGATAAAACAAAACTTAAAGCACATGAACTAGATTCAACAAAATAAGTTTTCTACACTATGAAACAATAATGTATATGGATGAAATCCAATACACATTTAAACATGTAAAACTTATTTTGTCTCTATCTATTCATGAAAGTCATATATGTATTCTTGAAAATCTAAAACCGGTTAAACTGAAACAAAAAACTATTGAACTTGTGTGTGTGTATTAGAGCATATCAAAACTAAGCTATCCTTACACAAGAGCTAAACTAAACATACTAAACAAACCGAGGTCTTCTCGTTGATCTTCATCTCCAAGATAACTCGATCCAAAGTTGATCCAAAGGAGCTAGATGCGATTGTTGCGATGTGAGCTCTTGAATCAACACTTATTTGCTGCAACACTTTGACTGTGAATCTCTTGTTGAAGTCTAATCTCTACTAAGATCTTGATCAATATCTGAAATTTATTAAATAAAAGATCATTAGCAAACTAAGCTTCATAAGTTAGTCATCATCAAAACTAAGATGAAGGGCCTCTGGGCCAACAAACCTTAGATGAGTTTTTGAACGATCTATTTCACCCAAAACGATCCCAACGAACAATCCAACACTGTTTTGAGATCGACACACGATCCACGAACAGTCTAACACCGCTCTGAGATCAGCACATGATCTTCGTCGAACAGATGCTCTTGAGATCGACACACGACCCCTAGCCGAACCTGAGAAACTCTGATAGCACTTGTTGCGCTCTTTAGAGGAAAACAACGACACACCACACCGAGATCAGCGTTCCAATGCCGAGTCAATAACGAACCAGTATAGCATGAACCAAACAACCAAAGGAGAAAGCGAGAAACAATCGATTTAGTTCGGCAACTTGCCTACGTCCTCGGGGCAGAAGGAAAATGATCTTATTCAAACAACTAAGTTAAAAGTATTACAAAATGATTCAGAGATCCAAATTAAAGAAACTATACACTTGACCATAAAATTCTCTCAAACAAGCTAACTCTAGAACTCTCGATACAAATTCACCAATTCAGGTTACAACTTCGATATTAATAAGGGTGTAGAAGCCCCCCATTATATAGCCAAAGAATCCATGAACTAAAGAAAAACCAAGAGCTACAAAATCGGATCAGAAATGATTTTTGTAAACAACTCGGATTCGCCCAGATTACTGCGCCTGTCTACAGCTGATGCATGTCGTCAACAGACTGAGCTGTCTACAGCTCTATATTGGTCTTATGTCGACAGACTGTCGACTGCTGCTCCAAATACCTATCGACAGCACTGCACATCATGTCTGAGTATTTGCTGTTGAGTGTTGCCGTTGCTTCTCTTTTAGCCATATCGAATGAGTTAAAAAACTCCGAGTTCAAGTTTTATCTTCCCCCACACACCCCACACCTCCTAAAAAAATTGCAACAGGCCTTTCAAATTGTAATACAAAATTCAAAAAGGTTGAATATAATAAAGTATTGTCATCCCTAATCCTAACAACCCTAACTGTCCAAATTAGACTTAACCAAATGCCACCCAAGATTTCTCTTCTTGATGAAACAGGGTTGATCGAGCAAGAACGCTACTTCTTTCATAATTGGCACAAACAAGCTCAATAATTGCAGGCCTGACCTAACAACAGAGCTCGACTGTACTACCGCTGCTCTCGACGACGAGTCTCTGTCGCTGCCACGGCATCCTGATGCGTCGGCGTGCGGGATTCAAGGCAGCTCCCCGTGCACCCAAGTACTTAAAAGGGAATCAAATTTAGCAAGCAACAATGATGTTTTCAAACCCAAACTGCCGGTGGTTGCCTAATTAAGTAATTAACGAGGTTAATTAATTAATTAGGTCTTAATTTGTCGGCAGGCCGAAGAGGCCACGTCAGTGGCACGTAGCGGGATCTCACTGCTGGGACGGCGCACGCCACTCGTGATTAATTAACAATTTTATTTAAATTTTTATGTAATGATTTCTCAGTGCCTACTATCGTAGAATATTCATACTGACACTTTTCTCAGATTTTGCTTGACGAAAACTAGTGGATGAGGTGGTGGTTGGCCATTTGCTCGCCACATTCAACGACTTATGGAGAGAGAGAGAGAGAGAGAGAGAGAGAGAGATATTTTACATGGACAAGAGAACGAGCAAGATCGAGATATATACATTAACATTATAGGGAAATTAATGAAACGCTTTACATACGTACGTAAAGTTTGTTGATATTGCAATGATATATTGATATGCGACAACCTTAAGCTGAAGCTTGGTTTGCTTAATTAAGTGTAAATTAACAATCTGAACCAAGCAAGCCCAACAACTAATTAAACCGACACCTTTCCTTAAGTGTAAATTAACAGCATCTTGACGTGTCAGCGTGCGTGCTTCATTGCCGACAGCTTCCCTTACGCGCCTAAATTAATACCTAAGCAAATTAACCAAGCGTTTTTCAATAACAGCGTTAATTGTGATTAATTTCTTAGTTAAATCCTGAGGTTGATTAAGTAATCGCGATCTAGAGTAACTCGAAACACGTCAGTGGCACGTAGAGAGATCTCACTGCAAGGTCGGCGTTGCAACCAACACGCATCCTTCACACTGAAAATTTATGATAGAGTTAGGTTCGTGGTGGGTCCCTATTTTGAATAAGGAGGCATAAAGGTGATGTTTGAATTTTGTTTCAGCATAAACAATAGAAAATAAGAATTTTTTTTGTATTATTACTCTTACTAGTTGCACGACTTGAACACATAACGATCAACGGGGCCTCAGTTGCAACACAATAATATATCTAATTAATTAGTTACTTCAACATTAATACTTTATACATAAACGGTAATTGTTAGAATGCATATATAATAGTCTCAACTCCAAATATAACTTTGAAGTTTTGACACAGTGGCAAGGTCTTCTTATGGAGCGTATAATTAAAAAGTGAATTTAAAATAAAAATACGGCTGCACAAAAGCTTATATTTCGGTTCATAAAGTAGCGCTCGACCTACGAGGACATGTTAGAATATAAATATAATATCTTTAACTTTAATTATAACTTCGGAATTTGCAGTGCAGTGGCAAGAACATAAATATTAAACTCGAATTGCTCTGAAACCATATTAAAATGCACCAAATTCTGAAGTTAATATGAGAACTGAGAATATTATATTTATATTTTAACAAAAATTATATACACTATACTATCACAGGAGAAGAATCGTGAAAGACACCGTTTCACAACATGGAGAGGAATAAGGAATTTTACAAGATATGTAATTTAAAGTCGAATATTTAAATAAGTCTTTAAAAATAAATTTAATAGATACATATCATCCACACAAAATGGTAGATTCCATCATCTGTTAAATTCAAATTTTAGTGGAGTAAAAATAGAAATAAGTTTCTGTTTTTATTTCAAGTGTACATTTTAAGTCGTGTGGAAAAAGAATTTTTCTTTTTACATATGTCAAATCTCGTTTTCATATAGACAACATTTGTTTTATTTTATTTAATATAGAAAAAAGTCTTCTTTTTTTTGCTAATATAGAAAGAAAAAAAAATAGTCTTCCCTAAACAAAAAAGATCGATTTCGTGTCCATTTTAGCCCTGGCTAAAAGTTAAAAATGTCGGTACTAAAAGTTAAAAGAAAGAGAAAAAGGAACCAAAAATGTAAAAGCCCAATAAATTGGAGGGCCTACATCACCATCAACTAATTAAGATATCTTACGGGATTATCGTCGAATCTAAGGATTTGTCTTGTTCTTTAGAAATCTAGTTATTAAAAATATACGCCAGATATAGTCAAAGCCCACCTCAACTTTCAGCGGGCCCACACCGTATGCATGTGGTGCACAACGTGGTGCATATGTAGACAAACTTGACAAACAGTGATCTTTGGACATCGACTCGATGGAAATTAAGAATTGACTACCCTGAACTCCAACAAACAACGGCTTAAATCCCTTATAATAACAAATTAAGATTAAGACAACATTACAAGAGTTTCGCTCGTTAGTCTCACTGCATGATCATCCAAAGGGTTGGAAACTTAGAATTAAAATTTTGAGATAAGTGGAATGCACGGATTATAACAATTTTCTCACAATGAATCCCAATTATCAAAATTTTAGTAAACAATTACGAGTTAGAAAGTGGACTATCTACTGGCTAAAGGGAAATTCTCCTCACACTCACCATTTTTGCTCTCCACACTCACCTTTCTTTTTACCCTCACTTATCAAATTAAAGCTGTGTTACTTTGCTCTCTACATCTCAAGACATTCCAAAATACTCTCATCATCTCCCCTCCCTCTCTTTCTTCCTCCGCCTCCCCAACCTCCCCCTCCTCCTCCTCCCCAACCTCCAACACCTCCCCAACCTCAGAAAAGAACCACCTCTCTCCACCACCCCATGCCAGTTGTGTGTTCGTGTGTGTGTGTGTGTGTGAGAGAGAGAGAGAGAGAGAGAGAGAGAGAGAGGAGGGAGTTGGTGGTGGCGGGAGTTGTAACACCCCGATCCTGCAGGTATGGAGACGTTACTGTGAGGTATATACGAAGGGCGAAAATATCCTCACATATATACGCTAAGCATCAGTACATGTAAGAATTAGAGTATGGAAGCACAGTGGTAATATATATTTCAATAGAAAAGTACAAGTACACAGTTATCACAGGATGTAACATAATAATACAGAAGTATTGTATCACAAAAGGTGCAAAATAAGATTACAAAGCATGAAAAGACTAAAAGATACTCACAAATTACAAAAGAGAATCTCGCGAGCTAATTAAGGGAGACAGGTCAGTAATGAGCTACGGCTAGTCCGATGCTCCTCGAAGAAATCCAAGGTTTCTATAGAAGGATTCAACCATGCTTTCGTTGCGCTTCAGAACCTGGACATGAAGGTCCAGGGTTGTCAGAAAACAATCCAGCGAGTACGTAAGATGAAGTCAAGTGGCGTGCACAGGCAGTCACACGTGTACAAGATCAAAGTGGTGTGGTTCAAGCACGCAAGTACAAACAATGACCAGTAAAATAAATGATAATCAGAGAATCAGTAATAAATCAAAAATCAAGTAAGTACATGTGTATCGATAAATCTGATTTAAGAAATGCATTGAAAATCGTGTCGTGAGAAAAGGCATACGCAAGCATGAATTGAGATATCAAGCATGCTTTAAATACAAGTGTAGATAAAACTTGTTGTACAAGCTCAGATTGTGGATTCCTGAGATTGATACGTTGAGGGGATAATCTAAATAAGGAAACCCTGATATATATACTATATACCTCATGTCAACATAGGCTGAGTTTATACAACCCGAGTTGCCTTCACAATAACAGAACAAGAAAACGGTATGAAAACCTGAAAATAAGAAATTCAGGTGATTCAACATAGTAGCACAAACATCATATGTAAGTGACAAGCATGATTATATATTGTGTCATAGATCTCACAAGTATAGATCAAGTATATCCCTAGTCAGATGTCAGTAGCGTGTTATTATTATGTTATAAAGACTCGTTCGACCCGTATGTCTAGGTATGTGTCCTAGCGTACTAATTCACATATATCGACATATGAGTAATAGAAGTTGGGTTACTGAAAATTGATGAAGATTTGATGGTTCATATTTATAATAGGTCCCACTTTTGCCCGGGACTACAACTCAGGAGATCAGGCTACTGCATCCGTGGACATACATAACGCCCCACACGACACTTCAGGCTACTGCTTCTGGGGACTTACATTACGCCCCGCAAAGACACTTCAGTACATAGCGACTATTATAAACTCGGTATCACCGATAATCATTAGTTTTCTCTATCCCAGTGTAAGTTGTCTATTTATTATAGATTAGTTCATGATGATTGATTTACGGGGATCAACAGGAGTATAGTATCAGGAGTATAATATCAGGAGTCTCCCTGTTTCAGGGGTTCAGGAATACATGAGTTTAGGAGTATCAAATGTCTGGTAGCAGTATAATAATCATATCAAGTCCCCGTAAAGCGATAATCATGAATAGGTAATATAATCAGTTAGGTGTCACAATATCGGGTCAAGTGTATCAGTATCAAGTGATAGCATGTCAAGTATCATGTATCAGATATCAAGTGTCAGGTGATTAACATATCGGTGTCAGGTAATTAGCAGGTCATGCGATATGATACAAGAAAACAATAGTCAAATATTTCAAATTCTTCACAATCATATCAATAAAAATTATTAATTATACTATTAATTATCCAAACGGGGCTAGTTAACCTGGAGCAAGCTAGGCCGTGTTAGCATAATGCTCGGTACATGGTGGAGCTTGGCTCCTGGCAAAACTAGCGTACAACTCTAGTTGCTAACGAGTTCGACGAAGCTATATCATGGCAGAGCGGACATATGAATGTCAGGTTAATGCACACAGCAAAGCCACACTCGCGGTGAAGCCAGACGCACACGCCGAAGCAGCGTATGAGTGCCTAGCTTGTAACGGTCCCAGATTTCTTATTTTTTTAATTAACATAAACATCCTTTTTAAACTGACAGATTATCATAATCATCTCTAAATCTTTGAAAATTTTGGTAGCACCTCCTTGTAAAAGCTGATCTGACCTTATATATAATACCAACCACAAATAGTTTTAGCCAACATCAGCCTACTTATTCTCAGTCCAGATACATAAACCAAGATTTGGCAACCATCCATGCAATCATAATAATATTTTGGCTCACCGCGGCCTACTTATGAAAACACAATAACATAAGCTTGAGAGTACCCCTTTCGAGCACCCACAGAATAATGTCATATTGATATAAATCCAACTTATCATGATCATCACAGAAATAACTCGATAATACATCTTTGAGAATACATATCTCGACATTGCTAACCAATAAAACTATCTCCGATGTTAACTTGAAATGAAACTGTTAACAACAAATCTCAGAACATATTTATACATGATCAACTATTATCCCACATCTAACGCACACTATCTATAAGCACAATACTCAAGAAACACAACATGTTTAAATTACACATAAGAAAATAGATTTATCCAAAATGAACTCCACGCAGCTTAAATCGGGCCCCTGCCTCGACGCAACCTGTAAATATACAAGTCTGTGGGGGAGTGGGCTCGATAGCTCAGTGATTAGAGTCAGAAGAAAATCAAGGGATGATATAAAGATTAAATGAGAAATTTGCTTTTCTCCAAACAACAAGTATGGAGTAAGAGAAATGGGAAACAACGTATCATAATAAATAGCATCACAACTATCTCTATATTCTGCGGGATGGTCTAATCCCCTTGGTCATTGGTGTGCTAAAACTTCCTTAAATTTTTATTTTGCATATTGTAGGGTTTATGAATTCAATAAAATACTTTTTCAGTTATGTAATACCCCGCTCCCGGAATACGTACTTAGTTGCGTATTCAGTTTTTTCGATCGTATTTTTCGATTTACTTCCTGTATTTAACCGATTTCAGTTTCAAATATTATTTTCTAATATTTTAGATTTTATATGATTTTCTGGAATTTTCTTGGATTAAAAAGAAAATCTTCAAAACCGGTGTCGGCCAGTGCCGCTGACCGATTCCCGGATTTTTAATTTGCAATCAGATTGGAATTTCAAAAAGGGCCTTTAGACATTATTTCTTAGAATCACATTTCTTATCTAAATACTTTTTCTGGAGATTTTATGAATTTATGAAAATTCCACCGGAGTCGGTATCTTGATTGATTCCGGGATTTTTAGTTTTAAAACTATAAATTATATCTTTAAACGAATTTCACCATGAGTCTTAGAATATTATTCTTGATTTTTGATAATTATTTCGGGTCGTTCCGAGATACTTGATTTCGGGACGATTCCGGTATTTTTCCGAATGTTTGCCGCATCCGCAACTGAATCCCGGGAATCCGCCACTTTCATTATTTTCATTTTCTCTTCCAAGAGAATATCTTACTTTTCCATTTTCTTTTCCTTTTCCATTTTCTTTTCCTTTTCCATTTTCTTTATTTCCTTTTCCTTCCACCACAAGTTTCCTTTTTCCTTCCACCAATTTCTACAACCTTCTACAAGCTTCCATTTTCTTCTCCAAGCTTCCTTTTTCTTCCACCTCAAGCTTCTCCAAGCTTCTCCAACACTCCACCAAAATATCTTCCCTTTTTATTTTCTTTTCCTTTTTCTTTCTTTCCTTTTCCTTCCACCCTAAGTTTTCTCCAAACTTCTACAAGCTTCCAATTCCTTCTCCAACCTTCCATTTTCTTCCACCAACTTCCACCACAAATATCTCCACTCTCTCTCCATCTCCATGGCAGCCCATGATTGGCCAAGAGAAACACCTCACCCCTTCCATTTTGCAAATACCCCCTCTCTTTTATTTATTTGCATCACCTTCCCAAATCCAAAATCCTATAAATACCTTTCCTTCTCCATTTCATTTCATTCATCTCTTCACCACTTCATCAAAGCCTTAACCTCCACCAACTCCTTCTTCATCTCCACCACAACAACAACCACTACAACTACTCCAACTCCTTACCTTCATCTTCTTCCTCCTCCATCTCCATTCAAACCACCACAATTCCAACAACTCCACCAAAGCTTTCACCTTTCCTTTACCTTCTCCAAAAATACCACCACCATCAAAACCTCTTCACTTTCTCTCTCTACATATTCATATCATATATTATGGCGCGTCCCGAGCTTCAATGGATTTCGGACCTTTCGGCTTTTCGGTGATTTAGGCGAGTGTTCTCGCTATCCTCTTGCTTTCTTATTTCGGCGAGTGATCTCGCTTTCTTTTGGACTTTCTTATTTCAGCGAGTGTTCTCGCTTTCCTCTTGCTTTCCTATTTTATCGTCGATCAGGTGAGTGTTCTCACTCGCTACTCTCTTGCTTTCCTATTTCATTGGTTATGCGAGTGTTCTCGCTCTAGTTTCCATGTATTTTATTTCATGTTCTATGTCTTTTACCGCTTTATACCATGCGTGGCCGATCCTTCGTGGTCGTTGAACTCTTGTTACCTGCCAATATCATCATCTTATCATGCTATCTCTTAACACCAGGCATGATGCACTTGACTTCTTGATTATCACGATAATGGGAATGTAGTACCTGATCACTTGTTATGATTCCAGTTATGATTCTTGTTATGTATTCCAGTTATGATCCTGCTCATTCCCGTAATCTGATAATATTAATAAGCTGCAACTTGTATGGGGAATGGGAGGAAGTGATGGATGCCGGAATGATACCTTGCTTATAGTGATGGATTAAAATACTGGTGCAAGTGAATAGTGGGACTTTGGGCCCATACTGATTACTGTTAGGGGGACTTTGGGCCTCCAAAACCGGTTCCAGGTGTATGGAACTACTATAAGAAGCTCTATCAGTTCTCTATCTACTTCCGGTAACGACCCTCGACTTTCTTATATATGGATGTATGTGGGTTGGCTGTACACCAGGTCACATACCGAGATATATGGGTCAGACGAGTAATAAATAATATTTGATTCCTGTTATGATTCCTGTTATGATTCCCGTTAGGTACTCTTGTTATGCCTATTATGTGTTCCTGTTATGACCACTTTGTAACTCCATTGTATGTGCTTAGATTACGATGATATGAGATAAAGGTATATAGATGAGGGTTTCCTTGTTTGGATTATTCCTTCGATGTACTAGTCTCATGGAGCCGTGACCTAAGCTTATACAATCAATTTTGCTTGTAATCAGCTTTACCTTGGATTTCCTGTTTTATGATTATTATGTTATACCTGTTCATACCTGCTCTAACCTACTTGCCTCCTGAGTTCTTCCTACTTGATATCATTTGTTATATGCACACTTGTGCTTGTCCTTGCTTCGCCACTTGGCATTGGTGTCCCACTCGCCTGGGGAGTGTCATTGACTCCCCTGGACCTCACGTCCAGGTCTTGGAGTTAGGAGCGTGTGGATTCTCCCAGTTGCTGATCAGAGTGGCGCAGCGGTAGCGTGGATCTTCAGCAGACCGAGCAGAGCTTCATCCTTCTAGGCCCCCTGTGTGCCTCCCGAGTTTTCCTTTTGCAAACTCGTGAGTGCCCTTTTATACTGTTCATATTTGTTCATTCCTTGTATTCCCGCAATTGCGCATATCGGTGATATAATATTCATGTAATATTGGATCACCTCTGGTGATAACTTTGTATATGTACTCATGTGTTGGAATGTATAATGCACCATTTGCTTCCGTACTCTGATTCTTGTCTGTACTGATGCTTAGCGTATATACGGGAGGGTAGTTCTGACCTACGTATATACGTTGCAGTGACGTCTCCGTATCCGCCAGGATCGGGGCGTTACAGGTTGGTATCAGAGCTTAGGCTCTAACTTCCTCAGTACGTCCAGAGGGCAAATTAATGGTAATGAAATTTGCAACTGGAATACTTGAATCTTGGTTATACATTCCAACTACAAGTGCAGAGTTATCTATTTCTTGACTATCCTTCCTTTGATTCCTAATTCCTCCTATCCTTTCCCTGTTTTGGTTTTATGAAACCTTATACTATCTTAAGATATGAATAGACTAGGAAGGTAGTGGCTGGTTCAGAATGAAGTTATTATGGGATCTCTTGGCCAATTCTATGAAGCTCGGTATTCTCCAGATCGATCTTGATCTGGCTATCTTTCAGAAGACAGCAGTCAGAATTCTCTACGGATATTCTACATTCTCTACCTGGTATTCGGGATTCTTAATTATCGGTCTTCTTTATTATTATGCTCAGGATTATCAGGGTTTTCTTTATCTTCGGTATTCTGGCTCATCTATTGCACAACCACGACGTCAGCAGTATTATCCAGCCAACTTGAGAGCCCTACCTATAGTACTTCATATCTTAATTGGTATAAATTCCACCCATGTCCCTCAGTATTCAATTCACCCCTTAACGAAATTGCGAGGACGCAATTTTTTGTAAGGTGGGTGGATTGTAATACCCCGCTCCCGGAATACGTACTTAGTTGCGTATTCAGTTTTTTCGATCGTATTTTTCGATTTACTTCCTGTATTTAACCGATTTCAGTTTCAAATATTATTTTCCAATATTTTAGATTTTATATGATTTTCTGGAATTTTCTTGGATTAAAAAGAAAATCTTCAAAACCGGTGTCGGCCAGTGCCGCTGACCGATTCCCGGATTTTTAATTTGCAATCAGATTGGAATTTCAAAAAGGGCCTTTAGACATTATTTCTTAGAATCACATTTCTTACCTAAATACTTTTTCTGGAGATTTTATGAATTTATGAAAATTCCACCGGAGTCGGTATCTTGATTGATTCCGGGATTTTTAGTTTTAAAACTATAAATTATATCTTTAAACGAATTTCACCATGAGTCTTAGAATATTATTCTTGATTTTTGATAATTATTTCGGGTCGTTCCGAGATACTTGATTTCGGGACGATTCCGGTATTTTTCCGAATGTTTGCCGCATCCGCAACTGAATCCCGGGAATCCGCCACTTTCATTATTTTCATTTTCTCTTCCAAGAGAATATCTTACTTTTCCATTTTCTTTTCCTTTTCCATTTTCTTTTCCTTTTCCAATTTTCTTTATTTCCTTTTCCTTCCACCACAAGTTTCCTTTTTCCTTCCACCAATTTCTACAACCTTCTACAAGCTTCCATTTTCTTCTCCAAGCTTCCTTTTTCTTCCACCTCAAGCTTCTCCAAGCTTCTCCAACACTCCACCAAAATATCTTCCCTTTTTATTTTCTTTTCCTTTTTCTTTCTTTCCTTTTCCTTCCACCCTAAGTTTTCTCCAAACTTCTACAAGCTTCCAATTCCTTCTCCAACCTTCCATTTTCTTCCACCAACTTCCACCACAAATATCTCCACTCTCTCTCCATCTCCATGGCAGCCCATGATTGGCCAAGAGAAACACCTCACCCCCTTCCATTTTGCAAATACCCCCTCTCTTTTATTTATTTGCATCACCTTCCCAAATCCAAAATCCTATAAATACCTCTCCTTCTCCATTTCATTTCATTCATCTCTTCACCACTTCATCAAAGCCTTAACCTCCACCAACTCCTTCTTCATCTCCACCATAACAACAACCACTACAACTACTCCAACTCCTTACCTTCATCTTCTTCCTCCTCCATCTCTATTCAAACCACGACAACTCCAACAACTCCACCAAAGCTTTCACCTTTCCTTTACCTTCTCCAAAAATACCACCACCATCAAAACCTCTTCACTTTCTCTCTCTACATATTCATATCATATATTATGGCGCGTCCCGAGCTTCAATGGATTTCGGACCTTTCGGCTTTTCGGTGATTTAGGCGAGTGTTCTCGCTATCCTCTTGCTTTCTTATTTCGGCGAGTGTTCTCGCTTTCTTCTGGACTTTCTTATTTCAGCGAGTGTTCTCGCTTTCCTCTTGCTTTCCTATTTTATCGTCGATCAGGTGAGTGTTCTCACTCGCTACTCTCTTGCTTTCCTATTTCATTGGTTATGCGAGTGTTCTCGCTCTAGTTTCCATGTATTTTATTTCATGTTCTATGTCTTTTACCGCTTTATACCATGCGTGGCCGATCCTTCGTGGTCGTTGAACTCTTGTTACCTGCCAATATCATCATCTTATCATGCTATCTCTTAACACCAGGCATGATGCACTTGACTTCTTGATTATCACGATAATGGGAATGTAGTACCTGATCACTTGTTATGATTCCAGTTATGATTCTTGTTATGTATTCCAGTTATGATCCTGCTCATTCCCGTAATCTGATAATATTAATAAGCTGCAACTTGTATGGGGAATGGGAGGAAGTGATGGATGCCGGAATGATACCTTGCTTATAGTGATGGATTAAAATACTGGTGCAAGTGAATAGTGGGACTTTGGGCCCATACTGATTACTGTTAGGGGGACTTTGGGCCTCCAAAACCGGTTCCAGGTGTATGGAACTACTATAAGAAGCTCTATCAGTTCTCTATCTACTTCCGGTAACGACCCTCGACTTTCTTATATATGGATGTATGTGGGTTGGCTGTACACCAGGTCACATACCGAGATATATGGGTCAGACGAGTAATAAATAATATTTGATTCCTGTTATGATTCCTGTTATGATTCCCGTTAGGTACTCTTGTTATGCCTATTATGTGTTCCTGTTATGACCACTTTGTAACTCCATTGTATGTGCTTAGATTACGATGATATGAGATAAAGGTATATAGATGAGGGTTTCCTTGTTTGGATTATTCCTTCGATGTACTAGTCTCATGGAGCCGTGACCTAAGCTTATACAATCAATTTTGCTTGTAATCAGCTTTACCCTGGATTTCCTGTTTTATGATTATTATGTTATACCTGTTCATACCTGCTCTAACCTACTTGCCTCCTGAGTTCTTCCTACTTGATATCATTTGTTATATGCACACTTGTGCTTGTCCTTGCTTCGCCACTTGGCATTGGTGTCCCACTCGCCTGGGGAGTGTCATTGACTCCCCTGGACCTCACGTCCAGGTCTTGGAGCTAGGAGCGTGTGGATTCTCCCAGTTGCTGATCAGAGTGGCGCAGCGGTAGCGTGGATCTTCAGCAGACCGAGCAGAGCTTCATCCTTCTAGGCCCCCTGTGTGCCTCCCGAGTTTTCCTTTTGCAAACTCGTGAGTGCCCTTTTATACTGTTCATATTTGTTCATTCCTTGTATTCCCGCAATTGCGCATATCGGTGATATAATATTCATGTAATATTGGATCACCTCTGGTGATAACTTTGTATATGTACTCATGTGTTGGAATGTATAATGCACCATTTACTTCCGTACTCTGATTCTTGTCTGTACTGATGCTTAGCGTATATACGGGAGGGTAGTTCTGACCTACGTATATACGTTGCAGTGACGTCTCCGTATCCGCCAGGATCGGGGCGTTACAAGTTATTTAGTATATGATTGAGTTCATCTGATGTATTCACAGTATGTAACACATACGTATTTCATATCTCATGTCCAAGATGTGTCAATCACAAGCATACTTTCCTAAGTATAGTTTATCTATCCAGATAGTACACATAACTCAAATGTACTTGTATATCTTATAATCATAGCATACCCCATAACATTGGCATATCATACATAGTAAATACATATCATGCATTATTCATAATTTTCACCGTCTTCTCCCTCCTACCGGCTCCTGCTTGGCCCCTTTCTCCGTTTTAAAGATATAATATAGCAATAACACCGTCTTCCCCTCCTACCGGCTCCTGCCTGGCCCCTTCCTCCGTTATAAAGATATAATTTAGCAATAGCACCGTCTTCCCCCTCATACTGGCTCCCGTTGGGCCCCTTCCTCTGTTATAAAGATATAATATAGCAATAGCACCGTCTCCCCCCTCCTACTGGCTCTCGTCTGACCCTTTCCTCTGTTATACATAGATGCAACAGATATGTATATATATATGTATAAACACGCGCAGATAACAAACTATGTATCACAACAAGAAATAACGACCAAATGCTATTAATTGCTTCCAGCTAATCAATCTCATTTCTAAAGAAATGACTGTAATTCATTGTATATGTCGATGCATGTATACAAGTTACACGTTAACGCTGTAGTGATCTGCTCGTCTAATTTATATAGGTCTGATTTTCATTAACCTTACCAATATCCAACCTCCTTCATCATGTTACTTATATATATATATATATATATATATATATAAGTACATACACACACATACACACACAATATGTTACATACATTCAAGTTCATTCAATTCTCGGTGCACACACTTTTTCAAACATATATGCCAACCATGTTTATATCAATCATCTCACAACACGTTAACAACGCTCAATATTTGATTATACAATTAGGTCTTATAATTAGTTAGGATCTTTCATTTCACACAATTGATATTTAGTTAGTAAAATTGATTAATCTACCGATCCATGTCCTTAATCCTTGTATAATCGTAAATTCTAGATAGTATAATAGGTCACACAAAAGCAACATCCCTAATTTAGTTTCTTCAAAATCCACCATATGGTTAAAAAGCATAGTAATCACCCGTTTAACTACAATTCGCAAGCTATTAGTAAAACAGAAGATTTTATATTAAATTCTTAACTGTCCAAGGGTTTATCAATTCTTCACCCTTCTCCAACCTGTTATGTGTAATAATGGCTATTACCATGATCAAGTTCACTGATTCAATTTAGACATGTAATTTATCATACATGGGTTGTTATTAGCGTCGACTTATTATATCTATGATCATGCTTAATTCTACATATTATAGGTACTCAATTAAGTTGGTTGATGATCACTTACTTATCCACAAAGTTTCACGGTAACCATCATTCAAGTAACCCCTCACTCAATTTATATGTTCTACTTCTTGAAGAGACACCGACTATTCGATGTCGGTGAATGTATACGGTTATTATGATTTGGTTCATTAATGATATCCCCATTAGATTTCTGATTACAATTAACCATCACAACTGAGCTCCAATTCATGGCTCACCGTTAGTATTAGTTTTACTTATCATTACTCAATCGATCTCAGAACTTCTTGGATTCATTGGTGACATTTAATTTTGTCCAAGTTCATCCTTCAGTGGCTACTCATGGAAGACTAGACGAGTTGACTAAGGAGCTAGAATTTCTCAAATAGAGTTAAGGTAAACTTGTATGTATGTTTGATCCATGAAAAAAAATATAAAGAGACATGTGAAGTCCTTAAATTCTGAAAAAGTATCGCAATTCACCAAAACATCATTGGTATCCGCAACTCTGAAATTTTATTGCTTACTCGAAACGAGGCACTAGTATATAGAGAAGAAGAGAAAGAAGGAATCAACTTATCCTAATGCATTTGAGATAGTGTCTAAAATTTTCTTTAGATTCAAATCATGAAAGAGGGAAAATAGGGCAATTGTTGAACTGAAGCGATGTGAAATAAACTATCAGTATTTGGGCATATATGGATTCACCTAAGTTTAACAGGGATTCACATTCTTATGAATTCTTTTAAACTCCAATTTAAAAAGCTTGCTAGGCCAAACCATTCTATAGTGATATACTTTAAAAGTAATCAGTCTCTCTTGTAGATCACAATTTAAAGAAGCACTAACAACGTCACAAATCGAAGTGGTTCAAGATTTCTACTGCTAAAGACTTAAAAATTTAAACTCATCATTGCCAATCCAGTTCTAACTTAAACCACCATCGATTATCACTGATTTAGGATTATGTACCCACAGTCTGTAATTTCCCATTTGATTCTTCGATCAAATTTTGGCCAAAAATTCATATAGTCTTGCTATGTGACCATCTATTTAGATTCAAAATTCTAAAAAGATTTTAATTTAAGTGTATTAGGACCTATATTTAATTCATGTACAATATCCCGTGACCCATCCAGAAGTTATTAGATAACATCTAAGTTCTATTTAGTTGGAGCTAAAGGAACTTGAACTCTAAGAAAAATTAATATCAATTAATATCGGAACCCTAAGAATTTGATACAAAGTAATATGACATGATAATTTACTGGACCTAATTAAGTTCTATCATAAATACTCATTCTAATTAACCAAAAGAGTTAAACCCACTATAAGTTAGGTTTCAGACATCACTATTGTCGTCGCGCATTATTACATAAGACAAAACGGTAGAATTTATCACAAAACTAGTAGGAATGACCTCATGTATGAAGGATGGAGAATGAGGATAGTTTCACTTCATTAATAATCAAGTACACCTGAGCTTGCGGTAAAGTTATATATACATATTAATATAATTACCAATATATATTTATATATGTATATGTGTGTGTGTGTGTGTATCACTGAGGCATAAAATTCCCATTCCTACGACTTAGGTCCAATACGCTCACGATTTCAATAGAATGAGTAGTGTTGGTTTTGAGGGTTTAATGCTCAAACTCAAGAGTTAAATATATAACTACTCAACAGAGGGGATAAGAGTGACTAGGAGCCATGATAAACTATACGTATAACGTGTGGGAAATTTCTATTTGAAAAAGGATATGCAGATAGTGAAGGGCTACACATGGGAATTAATTGAAACAACAATCTGGTTATGTTGGTAGAATTTTTTGGGAAAATGAAACATAACTTGGATCAAAGCACAACATTTCTCACAACGAGTTCTGAAACTTTCGACAGTCTCAGAGTAACGTCAATTTGATATGAAATTTTATTTTTTTGTTTTAGAAATTGGATTCAAAATAAAAGAAAAAGATCAAGGCAAAGTCTTCCCCAAGACAAATTGTTAAGATATTACCTATAATTATACAATACTTTTCTCCTCATTGACATCACAAAAATCATATTTACATATCTTCTTCATTTTCCCTATGATTAATTATCTAACCTCCCCATTATCTTAATTCCAACACTCTTATTTGTAATCATAAAGGAGAACAACAGTGTAATGATTTTTGATTAAATTAACTTCTCACCCTAAATCTTATTCATTGTCTAAAATCCTAACTACAACAAATTTCACAAAATCATCTCAAAACAAGCAAGAAAGCATGAGATCTAAAACTATAACCAAATCAATTTACTTGATTGATAAATTTTCAAGAGGATTCAAAGAAAATAGGTCAAGAAAACTCCCTCACCTCTTCCCACCGCTTGGTCTCCCCACCGCCTGTCGCACGCTCGCCCTCGCGCCTCGCGCCACTGCCTGCGGCCGGCCGCGTGCTCCGCCTAGAGCTAACGTCCACACAACCAGAGAGAGGGAGTAAGAGGTTGTGAGAGTAATAGTGGGGAAGAGAGGGAGAGATTGATCTAGGAATTGACTTTGATTTTTGAAGAATTTTGTGCGTATCACTTTTCAGATCAAAGGAATTTTGGGAAAAATTTTAGGTTTCCCTTTTCTCAGTTCGGCTGAGAATAGGGAGATGAGAATGGGGCTGCTGAGTTTCTTTTTCTTTTTAATACATAACACTTATTAATAGTAGTAGCCCATGTGTCATAACAATGTCCTCTCCAATTGCCACCTCTACTTTACAAATCTCAATCAAATCTTAGCCTTTCATCCTCCCACTACCAAATTAGTCCCATCTTTGCCTTCATCTCTCATGATTCATCTCATCCCACTAACCTCTTGATTAATGGCATTTAATTAGTAGCTAATTTGTAGTGTCCTTTATTAATATAAATATACTTTGTATAATTGTATAATTCCATCTATGCATGTGGGTTTGACCATTATACATGTTTTAAGCTATACCACTATTCATCAAATATAATTATTTACATATTACAAGTACGTGTGAATTTCATGTCACTTAACATTTTCTCAAGAAAAATTTAAAAATTCATTATCACACTAATTTAATCAAATCATAGTTTTTTAATATTCTATATAATCTTATTAATCAAAAATTATAATATTAAATTAGGATTTAATAACTCGGATGTTACACGGCTAACGCACGTGATAAAGCCACACTCACGGTGAAGCTAAACGCACATGGCAAAGCGGCATATGAACGTCTGACTATCACACACAGCGAAGCTATACTCGAACGAGTCTAGCTGTAAAGCGCTAAGCTCGCCTCCTGGTGGAGTTATATGAAATCCGGAGATTAAGTAGGTACCTACATAAACGTTAGTATGACACATGCATATAAATATTGTAAATCACCTAGAGGGGGGGTGAATAGGTGATGGCTAATCTAATGGTCACTAAATGCGGAATTAAAAACTATTAAGATGCAAACTAAACTTCTTAAACTAAACACCACGTATAACACAAGAGTGTAGCCGAATTCCCCGTGAAGGGCTCTGGACTAACTCCTCAAGATTCCTCTAAATAAGAGTTGAGGTGCCGCGTTGGCTCTCTTGGTTGAATACAAGTGTTAGCAAACAATCCCCAAGCATATATCAATAAAGCACACAATGTATATCAAGCATATAAAGATGAAAGCTATATAAGCATGCAAGATATAAACAAGTAAGGGAGAGAGAGAAAGAGCAATCGCAAACACGAGGGATTTGTTTCGAGGTTCGAGCACACTTGCTCTACATCCCCGCCTTCGACACTATGAAGGATTTTCACTATAAACCGATCCCACCGGATCACTCGGTGCCGCAACACCTACAAGGCGACTTCACACTTGAACTCCTTGGACTCTCTAGTCCCGTACACACCGCAAGCCCACTAGCTCGCCGAGGCCGCACCTCATACACCGAGTTCACACAAGAACCTGAAACAACGCGAACACACTTGTCCGCCTCCTCAAAGAACAAAATGAAGTCTTTGGTGATCACAACACTTTGATCACCTAAAAACAATCTCACAAGAACACTCCTATAGAATGAATATGTCAATGGGTTGCTCAAGTGTTTGTGAGAAAAACAAGGATGGAAGTGGTAGAGGAAAACTCAAGAAAATCACTTTTAAAACACTCTTGATAAACTCCCCTTTTTATTAGAAGTATTAGCTCTCAATTTAGTGGAGAAAACTCTTTTAATGAAGTATGAAAAACTAGCTCAAAACCCACTAAAAAATCTTAGAGAAAATAACACCCAAACCCCCAAATTTATAGGGCTAAAAAAACTAGCCGTTGGGATCCAGGTGGCCTGACGGTCGACCGCCTGGTCGACCGCCAACGGTCATTTTTCTGACCGTTGGGGCAGCGGTCGACCGACCGGTCGACCGTGGCTTGTGAAATCACCTAGAGGGGGGGTGAATAGGTGATGGCTATATGAATTATGGTAATAATGCGGAATTTAAAATTTAACACACAAATAGCACAAATATAAACTTGCAATAAATATAACAATAAGTGTGCAAGAATTAAAAGGAGTAGAGTTGAGAGAAAATTCGAGCAAACGCAAACGCAAGGATGTGTTTTCGAGGTTCGAGCCACGCTCTACGTCCCCGCCTTCACACTTGAAGGATTTGCACTACTATCGTTGATCCCACCGGATCGCCAATACAAGGACACACTTATCCCTACACTTGTGATGCCGCAACACCACCCGAAGCTCACTAGCTCCCTTGAGGCCGATGCCTCTACAACTTCACTCAATAAGAAAGGTGATCACACTTGATCAAAATAGCTCACTTGCACAATCCTAGAGCCAATGATATAGATGTAGAACTTGAGATTGTGGTGTGCAAAAACTAGAGAGAAGGTAGAGGAATAGGCTACAAGTTGGGTGTTGGGAATTTAGGCTTTGAGAAATCTTTTGTAAAAGAAAGGAATTGGAATTCTTTGTAAAGCTCTTGTGAAAATCTTTTGCAATTATTTTTCAATAGTTGTCTTATCAATATGAGGTGACCCTCTATTTATAGGGGTCAAAAACAGCCTCACAAAATCGTTGGTATCAAATCCCAAAAAGAAATCAGCCTGAAAAAAATAGCTGTTGGATCTGTCAGAACTTTTGACAGAGTCCGGTTGACCGGGTCGGTCGACCGCCAACGGTCAAAAATCCGACCGTTGGGGCAGGCGGTCGACCGGGTCGGTCGACCGAAAAATCCTGTGAACGCAATTTTACCTCGGTCGACCGGACCGGTCGACTGATATAGACATGCACAGTTTGTGCACATCGGTCGACCGGGTCGGTCGACCGGCTACTGTGAGTTCTGAAATATCAGAACTTCCAGAACCAGAAATTTTGGGTTTGGGTTATAGGTCTTGGGTTAAATTTTGGAACTTGTAAAAACATAGAGTATGAGCATATGTCATACTTCTATCATGTTAAAATAGTTTGATAAAAATCCCTTTGATAAAAACTTGTTTTTCCATAAAAGTGTTTTTCCAAAAACTATTGTTTTTCTAAAAAGCTTATTTCCAAAACATGTTCACTTTAAACACTAAGTTAGAAATGGAAATTGAAAATCTTTTTGAAGCCATGAACCTAACTAAGAGGTGTGTGTGTGTGTGATAATCCCATAGCTCTACTTCTAATATCTAGCTTTGACAAAATATCTAAAATAAAAATAAAAATACAAATCTTATTTTCTTTGTCTTCTTGATCTTGTCTTGATCTTCACATCATCATCTTGATCCCGAAGCATCCTAGTTGTGCATAGCTTAGGAATCTTCATTTTTGCGGCGTCCAAACTTGTGAGTCTTTTAGCGGAGCCGTCAAAAATCTGTTCTTGAACCTGAAATCCTTTTAAACAAAAATATTAAATACATAACTAAATATGTTTTGTTATCATCAAAATAACTGGGATAATGGCCTTTGGGCCAACAATCTCCCCCTTTTTGATGATGGCAAAACATATGTAGTTATCACAAAATATTTTGGGTAGAGACTTCAAATGAAGCTCCCCCTCAACACATGCATATATAGGAAAACATATGTAAATGGTAAACACCATATTTCCATGCCAACAAATAATACCAAATACTCATGTCATAGAATAGATGAAGGAAATGAGTTCATACATGACATAAATAAGAGATACACAACCATGTCCATGTCCACAACACATACTAAAAATACATATCCAAAGCAAAATAAAAACAAATACTACATGTCCAAACAACAAATATTACATGTCCATCACAAAATATCCAAACACAAATACTACAAGATAAAATATCTCTCTCATATAGCTCTCCCCAAATAACTCTCCCCCTTTTTGACATCATCAAAAGGGGAGGTCACTCAGCAGCATCATCATCATCTCCAGCATCCTCGTCCTCCTCGTCGTCGGCATGCTCAGATGAGCCCTCAGCCATCTTCTTGTCTCCACCATCTTCTTCCTCTGAGGAAGAAGCAACCTCCTCTGGATCCATGCCGTCAACTCTGGTGCGCGGTGGTGGAACAGACGAACGAGCTCTGGGAGGAAATGGAGGACCGGTGGCTGGGAGTCGACAAGCAATCGGAGTCCGGTCAGGAACGAGCATGTCAAATTTAGAGAAAAGAGCCTGAAACTGAACGTCTACGAATCTCATGGACTCAGCAAAATATGACATGTTGTTCCGGATCTCCGCCCGAAAAGCAGCATCCTGAAAGGCACGAGCATCCAACTCTGCACGAATAGCTGCGTCGCGCTTCTCGACCCAGGCCTGGTGCGCCTCGATCTGAGAGCGGACCTCCGAAGAGAGAAGGGCCTGAAACTCAGGAGGAAAAACAGGGGCTGAAGAGGAAGAGGATCCCGGTGCAGACGATGAGCCAGGACCAACAGGAGGAATAGGTGGTTGCACAGGAGCGTGTCTACGCAACTGAGCTTCCATCATCTTCAGGACAACTCCGTTGATGTTGGTCAAAAGATTGGAGGGACTTTCGGCAGAAAGATCAAAATCAAGAGCCCTAAGAAGATGGGTAATAAGCATGCCGTAGGGCAAGCTTCTACCCGCAGTACGGATCTGATCAGAAGCCATGTGAGAGGCTATGACTCTAGAAAAATTTACCTTAATGCCTCGAAGAAGGCAATAGATAATCAAAGGTACGCAACCCCTAGCGTGGCTATACTCACCATGCTTGGGGACAATGTTGAAGAAAATAATCTTAGCAAGGACCTGAGCAGTGAGAGTGTACCTACTCACAACCTCATTCCTTACTAGACCGGGGTTGTCATCCCCGTGGATCAAGGTAGAGGCGGTGAGCGCAGACTCACCGTCTGGGAATTCAAAGTCATGTAGATCATGGGTGTACACATCTGCTCCACCAGTGGAGAGATGCAGAATCCTAGCAAATCGACCGATAGAGAGGTCGATATCTCTACCTAAAACCCTAGATGTGATACGATTCCATCGAATTCAAAATTAGCATAAAAGTAAGGAACAAGGGAGGTGTAAACTTGTTCCTTGATGGTCAAAAATTCTACTAAATTGTTGGACTGCAGGATGTGTGGAATATTCAAATGTTCGAAGTCTTGGATAACAACGAATCTCCCTGAGTTGATATTCCTAGTGGAGAAATGGGAGTATCGATCAGCTGCAAGATCATTTATGAAAGGCCGAATGGGTCTAGGAGCTTGGGAGGAAGGTTGTGCAACTTCCTTTCCCTTCTCAGATCGGGAACGTTTAGGTGGTATGATGAAAAATGAAATTTTTAGGTATAAACAAAGTTAGGGCTTGATCTAGATGCTTAGAAACCTAGAATTGATGACAATAGATAGTTGATTTCAAAGCAAGATATGAAAAACTGAATCAAAAATCGAATTTTTACCTTAACTGAGAAGAACTCAAACCCTAAGCAAAGAAATCCGAATTTCTTCAAATCCTGTGGATGGATGATCCTGAAATTGAAGATCTGGAAGTAGAAGAAGGAGTTTAAGGAGGGTTTTAAATTAATTTGGGATCGGTTGAGTGATTGGAGAGAAAAAGAAAATTTTTGGAGAGAGATGGAGATGGGTTCGTCGGCTGAGTGAGAGAGAGAGAAAGAAAAAAGTGAAGAGAAAAGACAGTTATAGGGCAAAATTCGACGATCGGTCGACCGGGTCGGTCGACCGAAACAACCCGAGAGCTCTGTAAATATAGAGCCGTCGACCGGCACGGTCGATCGATTTATCCCGAGAGCTCTGCAGACAAGATCGGTCGACCGGGACATATAGTCGGTCGACTGATAACAGAAAAGAAATAAAAATTTCTTCTCAGGCAGAGTCGGTCAACCGGGGCTTTATAGGTCGGTCGACCGGCTTTGCCTGAAATCTGTTATCAGCATCTGGCCCAAAAAAATTTTAAAGTAATTTGTAGTCAAAATAGGTATGACATATTTAAACATATAGGAATACACCAACAGGTTTTAAATCTTCATTAAGTTATTACAACCTCAAAATTCATGCAATCCCTTTTTAATTTTAATTTTCATATTTAAACAAAGATTTTAAAGATGTTGAAGCCGAATACCCAGTGACGGGTTCTGAACTTCATCCTCTTGATTCCTCTTGAATGAGTTGAGGTGCGCAATTGCCATCTTTAAGGTGTTTGTTTAAATAGGAAATTTTACAAATGATTATTTTTATTTATGAAAATAATGTGTATATGTATACAATTATATAATCACAAATTATAAACTATACATGTGGACATACATTAAACAAGGCATGAAACAAAAGATATAGAAGTTAACACAAGGCACATATACAACATGATAGAAAAGTAGTTCTATACAAGCATATATCAATAGAGTACAAAAGCAAACTATCAATTCTATACATATGTATACATGACTAAAATTAAAAACTTTTAAATGGAGATGTTACCAATTGAAGGGCAATCTCCAAAATAGGTGCCTCTACGATAGTGATGCATGCACGATTTGTTCTTTAAGCTCCGATGCATCAACCATCCGGGCACCACCTCCTCCTAAGTCTTGGAGGGGGTAGATTCACCTATACCTGTATCATTTAAATTCGGTGGCTCTTTTGGTACCCAAATCTTAGTGGGTCCTTTGGGGTTAGATCCGGGGCGAACCCAAACAAATTTATTCTTTACATTATTCTTAGTATAGCAAAATTTTTCTAAATGGCCTTTGCGGCCACAATACGTGCAAATAAAAATTCTACCACTATTGTACATAAAAGCATGGTTATGTGTGTGTGCATGTTTATGTGTAGCATGTTTATGATGAACATGTTTCCCTTGGGCTACTCCCTTAGGAAATTTAGATGCAAGCTTGTTAAAATCAAATGCACATTTCTTTAAAGTGTTATCTAAAGAATCAACACGTTTTTGAATTTCAACAAAAATATTTTTATTACTAGAAATCATGGGGGTTTTTCCTTTATTAGCTACCTTATACTTATCAAAATCATTTTTCAATTTTTCAAAAGAACTAGATAACTCATTTTTCTCTTTTAAACAAATTTCAAGTTTATTCTTCAAAACATCATTTTCCTTTTTCAATTTCTTATTATGAGATTGTGAAATCTCATACCTATGTTGCAATTCTTCAAAAAATTGAGCAAGTTCATCCATTATGAGATCATCATCATCAATGGAAGTTTCTAGACATACCTTAGATGAATCCTCACCTTGTGCCATAAAGCACATGTTGGCGGCGTCGTGCTCCTCTTCGGATTCCGACTCCGAGTCATCCCATGTAGCGGCCAAGGCTTTCTTCTTCTTCCGTGCTTGGAAGTGGTTGCTTGGAGAGCGGGGCAATCGGCAATTAGGTGACCGATCTTCTTGCAATGGAAGCAAGGACCGGGTTCTTCTCTTTTCTTCTCGTACCTTCCTTGAGGTTTCCCTCTTCGGAAGTTACTTTGCCGTCCCTTCTTGTAAAACATCTTGCCCACCTTCCGGATGAGCATGGCGAAGTCCTCATCGCAATCTTCGGATGAGTCGTCTTCTTCGTGTATGGTAGGAGTGGTTTTGAAGGCAATTGTCTTCTTCTTTGGTGCCTCCCTCTCTTCTCTAACTTTCATCTCCATCTCATGCGTCTTGAGATTTCCGATGAAGCCGGAGAAGTCCATCTCCTCTTTATCGTTGAGCTCCTTGAGTGTGGTCGCCTTGACTTCCCAAGCTTTGGGAAGAGCTCTAATCACTTTCCTTATCTTTTGATCATTATCAATCTTGTCGCCTAAGGAAGAAAGAGCATTAGTTATTTTTGTAAAACGGGTGAGCATATCATCAATGCTCTCATTTTCAAACATGTAAAAGTTCTCATATTGAGAACGTAGCAAGTCAACTTTGGCTCTCTTGACTTGAGACGTTCCCTCATGAGTCACAATGAGTATGTTCCAAACCTCAAATGCGGATTTACAATTAATTATGCGTGCAAGGTCATCCTCATTTAATGCTTGGGTTAATGCATATTGTGCCCTAGCATTAGCCTCATAGTCTTTGGAAGTATCTTCGGACCATGTGCTCTCATCACTAGTGGGTTCAATAAAATCTTTGGTTATAGCCCTAACTACCCTAACTCCTAGGGATTTAAGGAAGAGATTCATTTTCACCTTCCAAATGGGGAAGTTTAAACCATCAAACTTGGGTGGGGATTTAATGCTAGAAAAGTCCATGGATGCCATGAATGCACAAGCAAATGTAAATGCAACACAAATGTATATAGCCAAATATGGATCTCCCTAAGGTGGTTAGACCTAAGTTGTAGGGTTAGGCTCTGATACCAATTGAAATCACCTAGAGGGGGGTGAATAGGTGATGGCTATATGAATTATGGCAATAATGCGGAATTTAAAATTTAACACACAAATAGCACAAATATAAACTTGCAATAAATATAACAATAAGTGTGCAAGAATTAAAAGGAGTAGAGTTGAGAGAAAATTCGAGCAAACGCAAACGCAAGGATGTGTTTCCGAGGTTCGAGCCACGCTCTACGTCCCCGCCTTCACACTTGAAGGATTTGCACTACTATCGTTGATCCCACCGGATCGCCAATACAAGGACACACTTGTCCCTACACTTGTGATGCCGCAACACCACCCGAAGCTCACTAGCTCCCTTGAGGCCGATGCCTCTACAACTTCACTCAATAAGAAAGGTGATCACACTTGATCAAAATAGCTCACTTGCACAATCCTAGAGCCAATGATATAGATGTAGAACTTGGGATTGTGGTGTGCAAAAACTAGAGAGAAGGTAGAGGAATAGGCTACAAGTTGGGTGTTGGGAATTTAGGCTTTGAGAAATCTTTTGTAAAAGAAAGGAATTGGAATTCTTTGTAAAGCTCTTGTGAAAATCTTTTGCAATTATTTTCAATAGTTGTCTTATCAATATGAGGTGACCCTCTATTTATAGGGGTCAAAAACAGCCTCACAAAATCGTTGGTATCAAATCCCAAAAAGAAATCAGCCTGAAAAAAATAGCTGTTGGATCTGTCAGAACTTTTGACAGAGTCCGGTCGACCGGGTCGGTCGACCGCCAACGGTCAAAAATCCGACCGTTGGGGCAGGCGGTCGACCGGGTCGGTCGACCGAAAAATCCTGTGAACGCAATTTTACCTCGGTCGACCGGACCGGTCGACTGATATAGACATGCACAGTTTGTGCACATCGGTCGACCGGGTCGGTCGACCGGCTACTGTGAGTTCTGAAATATCAGAACTTCCAGAACTAGAAATTTTGGGTTTTGGGTTATAGGTCTTGGGTTAAATTTTGGAACTTGTAAAAACATAGAGTATGAGCATATGTCATACTTCTATCATGTTAAAATAGTTTGATAAAAATCCCTTTGATAAAAACTTGTTTTTCCATAAAAGTGTTTTTCCAAAAACTATTGTTTTTCTAAAAGCTTATTTCCAAAACATGTTCACTTTAAACACTAAGTTAGAAATGGAAATTGAAAATCTTTTTGAAGCCATGAACCTAACTAAGAGGTGTGTGTGTGTGATAATCCCATAGCTCTACTTCTAATATCTAGCTTTGACAAAATATCTAAAATAAAAATAAAAATACAAATCTTATTTTCTTTGTCTTCTTGATCTTGTCTTGATCTTCACATCATCATCTTGATCCCGAAGCATCCTAGTTGTGCATAGCTTAGGAATCTTCATTTTTGCGGCGTCCAAACTTGTGAGTCTTTTAGCGGAGCCGTCAAAAATCTGTTCTTGAACCTGAAATCCTTTTAAACAAAAATATTAAATACATAACTAAATATGTTTTGTTATCATCAAAATAACTGGGATAATGGCCTTTGGGCCAACAGCTTGGATACAGAGAGCACTGCTCTCTGTCCGGTCGACCGGGGCCTTTCTAGAGAGCAGAGCTCTCTGGACGGTCGACCGGGTCGGTTGACCGGCCTCCAGCCAGAACAGGCGTGCACGTCTATGCACGTCGGTCGACCGCCCGGTCGACCGACTTCAGACTTCGGTCGACCGGTCGGTCGACCGGCTGAAGCCTGGAAACAGAATTTCAAGGATTAAAATGTTGGTCGTTTTGGCTTAAATAAAATCCCATAAAATCATGAAAAATCTATAAAAATAGTTTTAACACTTTACTTTGATAAACAAACATGCTTGCACAATATCAAGACATGTTACAAAAGATTTGAAATATTTTTGTAACTTGGAAAAATTGGCTCAAAACAAAAATTGTATTTTTCCAAATTGATTTTTTCAAAAACTTATTTTTCCAAAACTTCACCAAATACAAAAACAAGATATTTAAACTCTTTTAAAGCATAGTGTGTATGGATATGATCCACTACACAAACATGGTAAAATATCTATGTTTTTGACATTAAGTTCTAAACATGGTTTGGTTAAAACATAATACTTAGAATACCAAAAATCAAACCGGTATTTTTTCAAAATGAAAAGTCTTTTCTAAAATGAAAAATTCTTTAATGAAAACTCATCTAATCAAGAGTGTGTGTGTATATGGTATACTTGAGCAATCCACCAACTATTCTATCCTTTACATTTTATCTAAAATAAAATCTTATAAAAACAAACCTAGACACAAGTCTTCATGAAGTCTTCACTTGAAGTCTTCTCATCTTCTTGACTTGGTCCAAACATGATCCAAACTCGATCACTAGCTCGTTGGATCAAACCGTGTAAGCTCCAAAACTTGACTTTAAATCCTTTGTTGAAGCTACACACCTACTAAGATCTTGATCATGAATCTGTCACTAATTAAACACAAGATCATTAGTACTATAACTATATGAGTTGATCATCATTAAAACTAGAGTGATGGGTCTTCGGGCCAACAATCTCCCCCTTTTTGATGATGACAAAACTCATGAAGTTATATAAGCGTGGATTAAAGTAAAGCTTCAAAGAAGCTCCCCCTTAACTCATGCATAGCAAATAAATAAATAGATATGCAATGAATGCTCATAAACATGTATGCAAATATATGGAGATAAATATGCTAACAAGCATAAAACAAATCAAACTCTTTTTCTCCTATTTGCAAAATAAAACATATATGCATAAACATAAATACTTCTCCCCTTTAATAATAAAGCAAGGAAAACATGCATATACATCTCAAATACTTCTCCCCCTTTTGTCAATCATCAACAAAGGGGTTAAAGTAAAAACAAAATTTTTCTCCCCCTTTTGTCATAAACAAAGAGATCAATAAGGGGTGAAAACAAATCAATCAACAAAAGTTATATGCGATATACATTCATAAAGCGGAAGACGCTAAGTTAACTTTCCTGCACATATACATTACATGAAAGAGGGAGACAAGCCCTAATTCACATAACGCATAATATGCAATGCATAAGAGGAGATGTGAAGCTCCCCCTACACACGTGTACCACATAAAGAAGAGTTGTCATGCTCCTCAATATAAGATACACTCAACATGAATCTATATGTAGAAGAGATGTTAAGCTCCCCTTGCATATATGCAATACAAATCAAATTTTTTTAACTTTTCTTATTCAAACACAATTTTGAATTTTTCTTAATAAAACAAATTTTGAGATATCTTAGTAAACCAAATTTTAAGATATCATATAACAAAATTTTTAAAGGTATCAGAGCTCTTGTAAAACAATCAATTTTAAGATACCAAATTGTAAATAATCATTATTGTAAATAAACATTACAAATTTTTAATTTTGATACCAATTTTAAAACACAATGCATAAGCTTATTTAATAATATCAATTGAGATACCAATTGAAAATAAAGTTTTAGATCAAGCTTAGCATAAACTAATTTTGTGCTTTAAATATGTAAACCCATTGTAAAGCAAGCACATGAAAATCATATATATGTATGAGAAATAGAATACCAATAAAAATTGATATTATTCGAAATTGAAAGCATACATATATATAAACAAAATATGAGTATATACAAAAATATTAATTGAGATACCAATTGAAAATAACAATGTAAATCATGTATATAACTCATAACCTACCACCCTTCATATGCTCAAGATAAAAGATTTTCAATGAAGCTTACAAGGCATAATCGCCTATCCATCCGCCCATAAATGGGTAGGGTTTTCAAAAATAGATTTGAAAATATTTTACAGTGAAAAATACTACCAAATTGAAGAATAATAACTAGTTAAAAGTAATTTTTGAAAAACTAGTTAAAGATCCTTCAAAACATGAAATCAAAACATATGTTTTTCATGAATCATACCAAATACACAAGAATTGACACTCAAAAATCGATAAAGCTCAAAAATATGTTCATGAAACAAAGTCATGAATAAACAAATAAAGTGTGAGTGTACAAGAATCATGTAAATAGCATTTTTCATGAAAATAGTCAATGAAGCTCAAAACACAAATATCATTTTATCAAACAAATCATGAAAATTCATTTTTATTTTTAAAACAAACTTCTAGGTATATGTATGATTTTATCCAAAACTAACAATATGCATACATATCCCAAACATAAAAAGAGTCCATAATGTAAATTGCATGAAGGCAAATGACTCATGGAGTATACATGTATATTTATTAGATTTGAATACAAAATACATATACATGAAGTAAAAACATGAAAATAGGCAAAACAAGTGTAAATGAGGATATCATCAAAACTAGCCTATACATGTGCATATAGTGAGTACAAATGAACAATGAAGTGTAAACATATATGAATCAATTTGTTGCTCACTACTTGTACATGTATAAATACAAGTTTTGATAAAAGCTACATTTAAATTAGTATTTACCACATGAAGTACAAAAACACATGAACATGCTAAAAATATGATATAAGTAAAAAGCATGTAAATAAATTAGGAGTTTTAGAGATAGTTACCAAACCAAAGAACTATGCTCCAAATCTCCAAACATGGTGGTCGTCCCACCAAAACTCCTTGATAGTGGTGCATGAAAAGTATGTCCATCTAGTCCATGTGCAACCACCACCAAGGCACCAAATCTCTCACGTCTTGTGAGAGCCCTCACCTACATCAAAAACACAAGGTGGGGATTTTGGTACCCATTTTCTTTTGGGTCCTTGGGGGTTAGTCTTGTAAGGAACCCAAACATTTTTGTTATTAGCAAAATTTAAAGCATTTATTTTATCATAACAAAATTTTGCTAAATGGCCTTTGCGGCCACAATGTGTACATTTGTACACTCTAGCATGCATATGTGTATGTGTGAGATCATGACGTGCAAATAGTGAATATGCATGATGTGGATGATGTGCATGAACATGTGGAGCTTATTTCTTTGAAAACAAAGACTCCAATCTAAAGTGGTTAAATGCACATGTGCTCAATGTTGAGCTTAAACTATCAATTTTATTTTTCAAAAATTTCATCTCATTAGTGGTGGCATGTAAAGCATGATGAGAATGAGAATCATTTTTCTTATTCTTTTTAGAAACTTTTTCTTTTTCTTTTTCAATCATTTTTCTTTTTAAAGAAGTGTTTTCATTTAAAGCAACTTCTTTTTGTTTTTTCACCAAAACAACTTTATTTTCAAAATAGTGTTTCTTTCACAAAGATCACTTAATTTAGACATTAAGGAAACATTTTCATTTTTCAAGTTTTCATTTTCTTTTTCAAAACATGCAATCTTAGTTTTAAAAGATTCATTTTCTTTTAGCATGCAATCAAAATTCTTTTTCAAATTTTTGTTATCCTTTTTAATCATGTCATATTTTTCTAAGAGTTGTTGACAAAAAGAAGCAAGTTCATTATATGACATATCAACATCCTCTTCTGCCTCGGATTCGGTAGTTATCTTAAGGGGGTTATCCCCTTGGACCATGTAGCACAAGTTGGAAGAGTCACTTCCAACATCCGAGTCGCTCCCCACATAGTATTGTTCATTTTCGCCAAGGGAGATGATGGTGTTCCAAACTACAAAAGCCGAATCAATATTAGAAACCCTAGATAAATATTCATCATATAGGGTACTCTTCAAAGCATGAATGGCCTTTGCATTAGCCTCATTATATTTGCCATCTAAACAATATGAATATCTAGTAGTGGCAAAATAAACATGAATGCTTAGGGCTTTGAGGTACAAAGACATCTTAACCTTCCAAGTTTGGATGTTAAGAATGTCAAAGGTGGGAGGTGACATGAAATCCATGGTGTGTGTGTACAAATATTGTGATTAGCCTAAAAAGAGGATCTTTAACTCTAGGTTGTAAGACCCAAATCAAGAGCACTTGGCTCTGATACCAATTGTGAATCACCTAGAGGGGGGGTGAATAGATGATGGCTAATCTAATGGTCACTAAATGCGGAATTAAAAAACTATTATGATGCAAACTAAACTTCTTAAACTAAACACCACGTATAACACAAGAGTGTAGCCGAATTCCTCGTAAAGGGCTCTGGACTAACTCCTCAAGATTCCTCTAAATAAGAGTTGAGGTGCCGCGTTGGCTCTCTTGGTTGAATACAAGTGTTAGCGAACAATCCCCAAGCATATATCAATAAAGCACACAATGTATATCAAGCATATAAAGATGAAAGCAATATAAGCATGCAAGATATAAACAAGTAAGGGAGAGAGAGAAAGAGCAATCGCAAACACGAGGGATTTGTTTCGAGGTTCGAGCATACTTGCTCTACATCTCCGCCTTCGACACTACGAAGGATTTCCACTATAAACCGATCCCACCGGATCACTCGGTGCCGCAACACCTACAAGGCGAGTTCACACTTGAACTCCTTGGACTCTCTAGTCCCGTACACACCGCAAGCCCACTAGCTCGCCGAGGCTGCACCTTAAACACCGAGTTCACACAAGAACCCGAAACAACGCGAGCACACTTGTCCGCCTCCTCAAAGAACAAAATGAAGTCTTTGGTGATCACAACACTTTGATCACCTAAAAACAATCTCACAAGAACACTCCTATAGAATGAATATGTCAATGGGTTACTCAAGTGTTTGTGAGAAAAATAAGGATGGAAGTGGTGGAGGAAAACTCAAGAAAATCACTTTTAAAACACTCTTGATAAACTCCCCTTTTTATTGGAAGTATTAGCTCTCAATTTAGTAGAGAAAACTCTTTTAATGAAGTAGGAAAAACTCGCTCAAAACCCACTAAAAAATCTTAGAGAAAACAGCACCCAAACTCCCAAATTTATAGGGCTAGAAAAACTAGCCGTTGGGATCTAGGTGGCCTGACGGTCGACCGCCAACGGTCATTTTTCTGACCGTTGGGGCAGCGGTCGACCGGCCGGTCGACCGTGGCTTGGATACAGAGAGCACTGCTCTCTGTCCGGTCGACCACCCCGGTCGACCGGGGCCTTTCCAGAGAGCAGAGCAGGCGTGCACGTCTGTGCATGTCTGTCGACCGGGCGGTCGACCGACTTTAGACTTCGGTCGATCGGTCGGTCGACCGGCTGAAGCCTGGAAACAGAATTTCAGGGATTAAAATGTTGGTCGTTTTGGCTTAAATAAAATATCATAAAATCATGAAAAATCTACAAAAATATTTTTAACACTTTACTTTGATAAACAAACATGCTTGCATAAAATAAAGACATGTTACAAAAGATTTGAATTATTTTTGTAACTTGGAAAAATTGGCTCAAAACAAAAACTGTATTTTTTCAAAAACTTGTTTTTTCAAAACTTCACCAAATACAAAAACAAGATATTTAAACTCTTAAAGCATAGTGTGTATGGATATGATCCACTACACAAACATGGTGAAATATCTATGTTTTTGACATTTAGTTCTAAACATGGTTTTGGTTAAAACATAATACTTGGAATACCAAAAACCAAACCGGTATTTTTTCAAAATGAAAAGTCTTTTCTAAAATGAAAAATTCTTTAATGAAAACTCATCTAATCAAGAGTGTGTGTGTATATGGTATACTTGAGCAATCCACCAACTATTCTATCCTTTACATTTTATCTAAAACAAAATCTTATAAAAATAAACCTAGACATAAGTCTTCATGAAGTCTTCACTTGAAGTCTTCTCATCTTCTTGACTTGGTCCAAATACGATCCAAACTCGATCACTAGCTCGTTGGATCAAACCGTGTAAGCTCCAAAACTTGACTTTTAAATCCTTTGTTGAAGCTACACACCTACTAAGATCTTGATCATGAATCTGTCACTAATTAAACACAAGATTATTAGTACTATAACTACATGAGTTGATCATCATCAAAACTAGAGTGATGGGCCTTCGGGCCAACAAATAATAGTACACGCCAAACATGAAATAATGGTACTCGCAATAACAACTAATAGGTATTCGCAAAGCATGTATATTATTAGAAAAGTGCTCGCTAATCATGTATCAAGCAGTATAACATGTGTCAAGTCGTATAACATGTATCACTTATTAAACACCAAAATAGCATTCACCAAACATGTAACAATAATAGAAAACACTCACCTAACGTAAAATATAGTACTTGTCTAAATACCAAAAAAGAGTACTCGCCTAAAGCTAGAACACAGTGAAAACTCTGTGGGAACTCCGCGAAATCACGCACGTGCATATCCGAGGAGAGAGAAGGAGACTATGGGGGAGAGAGAGTGAGAGAGTGCGATAAGAGAGAAAAGGGAAAGGAGAGAGAAACTGAGAGGGAGAGAAGAGAGAAAGAAGTAGAGAGAGGGAGAGAGACAGCCAGTGAGAGAGAAGAGAAGACCAAAGGGGAAGAGAGAGAAAGAAACCAGGAAGAGAGAGAAAAAACACAATGAGAGAGAGAAGGAAAGAAAGAGAGAGAAGGATCAGATCCAGGGAAAAAGAGAAAAAAGATAGAGAAAGAGAGGAGAAAAAGAGAGGAAGAGAAAGAGAAATAGAGAGGGAGAAAGAGGGAAAGGGGAGATGGCTGGGGCCTGGCCAGCCAGGGGTGGGGTGGCGCGATAGAGAAGGTTTCGACGACGATCTGGCCTGGGTGGAAAGAGGAGGGGAGTTGGTGATGGTGTTGAAGGTGGTTTGGTTGTTGGATAATTGGTGATGAAATTAGTGGTGAAGTGGTGGTGATTCGATTTGGTGAGGAGATGAGAGGAGATAGTTGGGTAATGATGTTGATGGTGGTGGAGAAGATGGTGGAGGCGGAGAAGATTGATGATGGTGGAGATTGGTGTTTTGTGGTGAAGGAAGTGGTGGGTGATTTGGAGATAGAGGTTGTGGAGATGGAGAGGGAAGGTGGTGAAGGAGGCCGGGAGGGTGGCACGTAGCTGCTGTCAGAGGAGGGGTGGTGCCAGCAGCGGGGTGCGATAGCCGGCGACGGTCAGAGGTGGAGTGGAGGAGAGGAGGGAGTGGAATAAGAGAGGGAGAGTGGGAGATTGAGAGAATGAGAGGTAGAGAGAATGAGAGAATGAGAGAAAGAGAGAGGAAAACAAAAGAGAAGGGGAAGGGAGATGGCTTTGTATAGTGAAATGGGGGGCTGTCAGCAAAGGAATGGGGGAAGAGACGGGGAGCAGGTGGGAGAAGAAATGGAAGAAAGAGAAAGAAAAAGAAAAGAAAGGAAAAGAAAGAAGAGGGAAGTAAAAGGAAAACAAATTTATATATTTAAAATCAATATGAAAGATGGGAGGTGTCAGCTCACGTGGGGAGCCAGGTGGGAAGAAAAAGAAGGAAAGAGAAGGAAGCAAAGAAAAAGAAAAGAAGGAAAAGATCAATTATAAAAATAATATAATAATAGGATATATTTGAGTAACTCAGAATAATCCCCAAAAAATTTCTAAAATAGAAAATATTACACTGAGAAACGTGGTGAAATTAGATTTAAAAAATTCAATTTGGTTTGTAAGTTAAAAATCCTGGATTATATCACCAATACTAGTGGACACCGGTTCAGCCGAATTTCGAATAATTCAGAAAAATATCCAAAAGTGAGTTAAAATAAAAGATATGATTTTGAGGAATAATATAAAAGCAAAATTTCAAAAATTCAATTCCATTTAAAAACTAAAAATCTGAGAATCGATTGGTAACACCGGTCGATACCGATTTTGAAGATTTTGTAAAATAATTCAGAAAATTTTCAGAAAATCATGAAAAATTTAAAATATTGAAAAACAGTATTAGAAACTAAAATCAGTCAAACTTGACAATTAAAAAGATCAAATCAGGCAGTATACCGGGATCGAATCCCGAGTTAGGACTTGGGCTGACTTTGAGTCTAAAGATCCGGGTCTAATACCAAATAAGACTATGAATAATCACAAAATAAAAAGAAATATGGGAAAAAATAGGAAAATACGATCGAAAAATTGGGACATATATCTGGGTATGTATCCCGGGGGCGGAGTGTTACAGGAGTGGTGGAGTTGGAAAAAAATGACGTGCAAAGGTGGTGGAGTTGGAAGCGGTGGGAGTGGCAGTGCTGGTCGTGGAGAGTAAGAGACGTTGAAAATTTTGTACTTTTTCTAAAACATGCAGTTTTCTAACAAAATTAAATTAAGACAAAATAATAATTATTCTAGCATGCAACAACAATTTTAGTTTAAAACAAAATAAGACAAAAGAAATCTGGCCTGGGGAATGCAGTCGCGAAATCGATATTCTAAAGGATCAAAAGCTCATCTTCTTGTTCAGACGTTTAATCAGCCTTGTCCCCTAGTGATAAACGATCTCAGATTCACCAACACTTGACCCAGGACGGTTGGCAAAGGCTCTGCTCAGTTGAAGAAGTTGCTAAGAAAATGAAGATAAAAAATTCCTTTAACAATGAAGCCATTTTCACAAAGAGTAGGCCTTTTCAGAGGAAGAGAAAAATGTGTTGTGTGTTGTCTCTTGCTGCTGGAAGGATGAGTCTATTTATAGCTTCAGGTCCCCAAGTAGTTGTAACTGTAAGAGATATTCACGACCATACAATTGGATAGTTGAGAGATTTTTTCACCCGACGTGATATCTAGTGAGATTTGGTCAAAATTGACTTGGTAAAATAAATAAATAAAATTTGAAATTAAAGCTTTTTATTTAATTTTAAACTCAAAATTCCAACAGTCCCTCTCCAAGAGCTTGAGTTTAAGGGAAGATAAAACAAAACAACAAGAATACATAATGAAACAAATTATCAAATCATAAACAAGAATAAAATTAAGTAACATCACATTGTGGATTCGGGAGAGGTGGACTACGCCTGAAACCTTCCTTAATGAATTCATCGCCATCTGAGAGGACATAGTGGACTATGTCTAAAACTAGCCTTTTTAATCAGGCATTGATAGAATACATACACAATAAGTCTCCATCTATTGAGCGAGCGGGTTGAGCATTAATGACCATGCTTTCATGAGAGTTTCTAAGGGTCAGGGCTGCCCCCAACCGCGACCATCACGATTCCTCTCACATAAGGTAAGCCTTCCAAGGGTACTACAGCCAGATGTTATACCCTCCACACTATATGCATTGAACTTATTAAGAGCTAAACTCAACCTTACCTAACTGTAACGATCTCAGTTTTCTAATATCCTCAATTAACATAGATATTCTTTTAAACCAACAAGTCATCATAAATATCTCCAAGCCCTTTAAAATTTCGGCAGCACCTCCTTTGTAAATACTGATCTGACCTGATATACAATACAACCACAATTGTTTCGACCAACATCAAACCTATTTATTCCCAATCCAAATACATAAACTAAACTCAGCAATCATCCACGCAGTCATAATAATGTTTGGTTCACAACGACCTACTTATTCCCAAATATACAATTTAGATTTGACCTCGCCTACTTGTATAAAAGCACAGTAACATGTGCTTGAGAGTACCCCTCTCGGTATCCATGACATAATACCAAACTATCATAGTCTAACTCATCATAATTATTACAAAATAACTCTTCTCGATACAAATCTATCTCACAATTTCAATAAATACTACAAGTAAAAATATCAAATAAGGTTATGAGCATATACAACAAGAGACTTTCTAACTAATAACATACTACATATGTAATAAATTTACTTATAATGAAAATTCTCTACAAAATGCCGATGGCTTAAGCTAGGCCTCCACCTCATCGCAACTTGAAAACAAGAAACTGGGAGGAATTGAGCTCGACAGCTTGGTATATAGAGTCGAAAGAAAATCAAAGAATGATATACATATCCAATATTAAGCATGATTTCTTAAAATAACAATCACCAATATGGATGTATAAGAGAAACGATAATCGACAACATATCATGAATAAACAATTAAAGCAACAGTCACCATAGTCTGTTGGGCAGTCTGACTCCTTTGGTTATTGGCCTTATTTAACTTTCTTAAGTTTTTATTCTACATTTTACAGGGTTCATGAATTATATTAAGTAAATTTTCTTAGCGACTTAGTTTATTATTGAATTCATCTTATGTATACACGATCCGTATCACATATGTATTTCATATACTACACACAATGGAACAGCGACCACAATAACTAAGTCATATTACATATATCACAAAAAGTACTTGTATATCATATAATCATATCACACTTCAAGGACTTCATGGATTATCCTCACATATTCACACATCACATTATATTTTCTTATCTTTTAAAACAAGCAAGTCTTCACAGTCATGCATCTAGGATAAGCATACAAAACAAATTATATTGGATAAACAACTTCTTTACTTTATAACATACATATAGTCTCATTCCCCATCTTCGTACCCACCGGCTCCGGCCGGGCCCCTGCCTTTAATCACAATACATAATTTGATACCATGTCTTCGTACTCACCGGCTCCTGCCTGGCCCCTTCCTTCATGTCACAATACACAATTTCATACCCCATTTTCGTACCCACCGACTCCCGCCCGACCACTTTCTTCATGAATAAATGAAACAACCACATTTTGCATCCATACACATTCAATTATCATGTACACATCCACAATTTATGATATTCAAGTGTCAACACAATCAATCATATACTTAGATATTCATCACGCATATATGTAAACATACATCTACCTCTATATAAAAATATCAAGCCATCACTCTTTACTTCTTTACACAATCGTGATTCAGTTCTATTATATGCGTCATTATAATTAATACTTATGGTCTAATATCCACCTCATAACACATAAATTATCGAAAACCAAGAGCTTGATCAACTCATACAGTTGACTAATTATTCTATTAAATTATCCTTTTAAATATATATAAATTTTCTTTATTTTGAGCATCCCATTATTTATGAAGTATAATAACATGTATATAAGTTACAAGTTAACACTATAGTGATGTCACTCATCTCATTTATATAAATCGAGTTCTCATTCATGTTATCAGTAACTGCATGTTCATTTAGGGGTGTGTGTATGCGTACACAAACACACACCCCCCCAACATGTCACATTTTAAGTAACATCCCACTTAAGTAATATTCATATGCAACAATCATTATACAAACAAAATATTTCCAACAATAACAGTCATTTAATGATTCATCCAACAATTGTTCACTTTTAGCAAACATATTCTTGGCTCATACTATTACGTTTTGTAGTTGAATAAAAATTCTTATTTATACATTCAATATTCCATTATCCTAATTGAGAAATCGCAAATCCTTCTTGGGGGTTTAACATACTTGGCGTTTATAGTAAACCAACCCAACTACCCGAGTTAACTTTCTACTAGTATATACACAATTTATGAATAATGATTATTATTATTGATTAATTAATTGTATTCGAGTCCATGTTCATGTCTACTTTCTAGTGTACTAAGTAGTTATTACACGCCACTAATTTATTATGCTTTGGTTAACTGAAGGACAATATTATTATCATTTTCTTGTCTCGGCCAGGCTACAAGTTGAAGATGGATTGATTGACTGTCACAATATCTTTGTTAGCTTAAGTTCCTAATAACCAGTTAGTTTTCTAGGGGACACTTAACTAGTTATCTTACAATGTTCTTCATTAATTTATGAAGTTTACTGAGGTTGTCAGTCTTACACTCTACAGTGAATCGATAAGTATCGATGCAACCAGCCCACCCATCTTATTCAGGTATGTGATCATGTATTGGTTGTTAAAGGTGACACTTAATCATATACAATTCTAAACGCACTCGAAACATAGACCCAAACTAAGGTTGAAATTCTCATTTAGGTTGATATCTCAAATCCAAATAAATTAGGTTTGAGTAATATAATTACTTAGGTCCATTACTAACTCTAACTTGTACCTATACATCATAAACGTACACTAGCTTGCACATGCATATCCCCGTATAAGACAGTATAGATATACATGCACAAAGAATTTCAACAATTAGGATACAAGGTGGCAATCTATATGAAATTACTCTGATTTTGTTAGTTTTCTAAATAACAAGTCATGATTTGCTAGTCTTTTGTACTCAAGTCTCTTGTAATAAAGGTAAAAATGGATTCTTCTCAGTCTCCTACTCAATCAGTTTGCTCGAATTAAAATGCATACACAGTCCCGCAAGCACTCGACCTCCTAATTAATAGATTATTCAAACACCAAAAAATAAATTAGTCATAATGTCATGGGCTACCAAATCCGTGAGTCTGCAATTAATCTATATAACATGATAATTCTTGATCTTGCTAGTGATAAAATTAGATGGAATACACAATCATGGATTGGATGGAACCTATCATCATTAGTTTCTTCGTTTAAATCCAAATATGTTAAGGGATACTATTCTACCGTAAGTATCTATCCAACTCCTCTTCAAGGTTGGACTTTGAACCAAATGATCTGTCAGGAATCATACTCAGCTCCTGTAAGATTTTTACTGAGATAATGGAATTTGAATAAGATAGTAAAACACAGTATTAATTATAATTGAGCAGGGCTTAAAATTACTACATGAAAGTGTTCGGGACAATTACTAGATGTGGAAGTAAAAGGGGGCCTACTCAAGTACACAAAGGACAACTATCCTTTGCGATTATCCTGATTTTAAATCCAAATTCATGTATTCAAGCATCTATCCACTATTTCATTAAGATTTCATCGATATGGTGTTATGGTTTGAATCTTGATCAACATAGCTAAACTAGCGTATCTTAATTCCGTGATTGAATATTTAATTCAAGCTTAATTTGATGATAATTGATATACATATATATGTCTATACACACACATACATGCACACACATAAGCTATGGATCATTGGCACCAAAGTTAGGCAAAATAAAAATACTCTACTTATCGACACACAACATCAACCTACCCTAGAAATTCAAGATATTTTTCATCATGCAATCAAAAGCAACATATTTTTACCGCAAACTAATTATGAAAATTAAATCCCAATTTGATCATACTCATGAAGCTTTCTAAATTCTTAACTTGAAACAAGAGGAGGATGGATCAAACAATTCTCCTACACATAAATTTTCACCAACATATTATATACAAAGATGCTATGAAATTTTCACTTCATAATCATCATAAGTTAGATTTTTATTAAAATTTTCAAGGAAGGGATCTGTAAGAGACTCCCTCACCGCCTTGTCAATTCCATCGCTGCCCGGCGTCGCCCTGCGCGTCGATGGATGACCCCCTCCTCCCACGCTGCCGCCATCGCCACCGCCGCACTGGCCACCGCCCTGGCCGTGCCACCCGCTGTCTTGCTGCTGCACCGCACCAAGGGAGGAAGAGAAAGGGATAGGGGAGAGAAATTGAGAGAGGGAGTGAGAGAAATTGAGAGATTGTGAGAGAGGATTCGAGGAAGGACTTTTTGTGGGGGATTTAGTTTCAATTTTGAGGGGATTTCAGGCCTCATTCTCTCAAATCTGAGAGAGTTAGGGAAGGGAAACAAATGAAGATGAAAGAAGAAATATTTTTCTCTTCATATCCCTATAATACCATGTGTGTGTGCATATATAAACTCAAATCCTTCTCCCCCTTTTTGTCATTCATCAATAAAGGGTGAAGAAAAATAAACAATATAAATATATATGTGATATACATTCATGAAGAAGAGAGACGTCAAGTTAGCTCCCCCTGCATATATGCATTACGTGGAGAAGGGATGACTAAACCCTAACCCATATAAGCATAATATGCAATATATAGACGGAGATGTTAAGCTCCTCTACACATGTGTACTATATAAAGAAAAGATGTCAAGCTCTTCCTTATATATCATACTCATCATGAATCTATATGTAAACGAGATGTTAAGCTCCCCTTGCATATAGGCAATACAAACCAAATAAATTTTTATACCTATAAAAACATATTTTTGAAAGAAACCAATTTAAAAATAAACAATTATTTTACCAATTGATACCAATAGAAAGAAATGATACCAATTGAAAGTAAATTTTAAACCAAAATAATTTTTAAGTAAATACTAAAATTATTTTGCAATATAGATACCAATTTGTGAATAAAACCAATTGAAGGTTATTGATACCAATATTGAAATTGTTAGCATTTTTCAAAATAAAATATTTTTCTTCATAAATGTGGGAGTAAGATACCAATTGAAAATAAATACAATTGAAAGATAAATCAAAAAATTTTCTCCCCCTTTATGAAATATCAATGAAAATAATGCATAAGCATGTAAATAATAACAATTTTAATATTTTTGAACTAAATCAAGTTTAGCATAAAATAAGTTATGCTATAAAGAATATGTATGACCAAGTTTTTTTAATTTAGCACAAAAATCATATATATGTATGTATGATCAGAGCAATGTAATATCAATTGAGACATGATGCATACACATATAAGAAAACATGAGTATACAAAAATAAAATATCATAAGAATCATGTATAACTCATAACATCCACCTTATCATGCACATGTTTAAAGAGATATTCAATATGAAAATACAAGACATGGTTGCCTAACCAACCACCCTTATAAGGTGAAAGTTTTCAAAAATAATATTTTAAAAATAGGTTGGAAATACTACCAATTGAAGAATAAAGGACTAGTTTAAAGGTAATTTTGAAATTTAGTACGAAATCCTTCAAGTAAGGAATAAAACATATATATGTATATATATATCTTGAAAACATACTAACTACACAAAAATTGACACTCAAAAAACTATGACGCACATATGAGCTCATGAAACTAAAAGTATGAGCAAACACAAAATATAGAGTGCACACAAGAATCAAGTAATGAACATAATCATGGAGATAAGACAATGAAGCTCAATCCAAAATACATGAAATTCCTTTTTCATAAATATGAAACCATAAAAAAAAATTCTATTTTCATCAAAGACTAAACAATCTTCAAGGCATGTGTATGTTGTGTCAAAATTGAAGCATACTGATCGTACACGTGCATTACATATTTTCATACCATATGTGTTATATTTTTGCATTTATACTTAAATAAATCTCTGTTATTTAATGTATTTTCATGTTTAACGGCGTTCAGTGTAATTAAGAAAGATTAGGATTAATTTCTTACTTTATTTATAGGGTTTATATTCATTGTTAGATAGTTTATGAGAAGTTGTATCTTATTTTTATTTCAGTCCAGTAATAAGTGAGAGAGAGGAAAAGAGTGTATAAATGACCATTGAAGTGATAATCAAAGGATATTCACCTTTTTTGACTCTACTCAATCTTACTGGTATGTCTATGTTTTTAATTCATTCCATTATTTATTCTTTCTTCGTTATGAGTAGCTAAATCTTTTTTCTGGGCTCACTATTCTCTTTCTTTTACGAGTTTTTTTCTTGATTGATTTCTATAAAAAAGAACCTAATGAATCAAATGAATACCTAGATTAAGCCTTTCATATTGACGAGTGTTCTTGAAGGCACAAGAGGATGGAATTAGACTTTGACCTAACTCTTGAAGTTGATCTTAAAAGAACTTGTTTTTTTTTCATACTTAGGGCCTGTTTGTTTCGTTGCAAAACGTCGCAAGTCGTAAGTCATAAAATGAGAATGGAAAAAGTAAACTGTAGCAGAGAAAATATATTATGTTTTACGGTGTTTGATTGATAAAGTGAAGTGTAAATGGAAAAGTATATTGTGTTTTACGGTGTTTGGTTGATAAAGTGAAAGTGTAAATGGTAAAGTATATTGTGTTTTACGGTGTTTGATTGGTAATGTAAAAGTGTAAGTGGAAAAGTTGACCACAAAATTAACTGTAGCAGTGATTTAAATATTATAAATACTATTAAATTAAATCTACTATTACAAATTAAATTGTATTAATAAATTTGAGATAAAAAATTAATAATCTTAATATTTTATTTATAACAATAATATTAATAAAATATTACTGTAAATAGTAAAATATTACTATAATATTAACTAAATAAATAATATAAAATTTTAAGAAAATCTAAAGAACATTAATAAAATTTTAAGAATACTAATAAAATATAAATATTAAAAAATCTTACAAAAATAATAAAATATAGTTATAATATTATAATATTAAAAATACTTGAAAATTATTATAATATACATTTTATTATAATATTATTGTAATATTATAGAAATATAAAATTAACAAAGTAAAATATAATTATAATTTAATAATAAATTATCATTATAGTATTATTATACTGAATTATTATTACAATATTAACATAATAAAATATTAATATAATAATAAAATATATTATGATATTAATAAAGTAATTTTTTATATTAAAAAATAAATAATTAAATATATAGTAAAGTATAATATTGTTATATTAATAAAATATTAACTCTAAATAAAATAATAAAAAATGGAATAAGTATTAATAAAATAATAAAGTATTAAATAAAATATTAAATAAAAATATTAAAACAATATTAAAAACAATAAAAAAATTAAAGATTAAAAATATAAAATAATTAAATAATTAAATAAGAAATTGAACACTATTTAAAATTTTAAATATTTAATAATATTAAATTATATATTGATTATTAAGTAACTGTTTTGAACTATAAGTGTACTACAAGTGAGAGTTACATGACCACAAAATTAACTGTAGCAACTGCAATGACCACAAATTTAACTGTAGCAACTGCAAGTGCGAAAAGAAGAGTTGCATTTTGCAACTTGTTTTTCAGCGAAACAAACAACGGAAAATGGAAAAGAAGTTTTACGACTTGCGTTTTGCGGCGAAACAAACTAACATTCAACTCAAAGAAAGATTTCAAAACTGAAGTTTGATTTCTAAAACCTATCTTATGTGTTTTACTTGATCTCTTTTTACAAGATTAAAATCTTTGCCTATGATCTCATTGGGGTATTTTAACTTTCAAGAGAACAACACATGGTTGAATAGTAGAATACTGAGCCTGGATCTCTCTTTATTAAATACAAACAAACACACATCTTCAAGCTTCTTAAAAAAATCACTTTTTTCAAAGCATATTCTAATCTTCAATTTTTCTTTAAATCATTTCTTCACACTACATCTTCTTTTTTATCTAAAAACATAAAACACTAAACTTGTTTTTCTCAAAATACTGAAAAGCTTGCATCATATTTCTCCTCGTGGATATGACCCGTTAGCCCTAAGCAAAGTTAAAGCAAACATGTATAAAATACAAAAACAAGTTTATAAACAATTTAATTATAGCTCTAATGTGTATGGACAACTCTAATACACATTCTAAATGATAAAACTTATTTTTGAGATTTTTTTTCTTATAAAATTAAATATTTGAAAATTAAACCATAAAGCACAAATTCATTTTTAATTAAGCTCATCAAACCAATATAGAAAACTTCTATGTGTGAGCTTAAGCAATCAAACCTAGTCTACACTTTGCAAGAACTTAAACAAACTTACAAACTTATCGATGCAAGTCTTCCTCTTGACCTTCATCTTCATCTTTACTTGATCGAAATATGATTCCTTTGAGCTTTATCTTCGTGCTTAAGCACTTGAATCAGCACTTGTTATCCTCAAAACTTGATGTTGAGTCTTTTATTGAAGCTAAATAAATTTACTAAGATTTTGATTAAACATGTCACTTAAATATCAAAAGATCATTAGTGCAATAACTACATGAGTTAATCATCATCAAAACTAGATGGGACTTTGTGCCAACAATTTTGACTATGCAAACAAATTATGATGAAAATAACATTGAATATCCCTCTATTTGCGTTTTCATCTTTACTTGCCTATAGCTACTTGTATTATCAATATGTTTCATCTGAATTATGATACATAAAGCAAGAAGTATACAACATGTTTATTGATAATTTAAGTGCGAAAAGTCTAAAAAAAAATCATTTTCAAGAAGAATTAGTGCTCATTTAAGTTTTATTGGAATGAAATAATTCTTGCCACATTTGAATCAAATGTTTTCAAAAAATTTAATTGTGTTAACTAAAACCACTTCAAGCAACCTATCGTTATGCTTTTCTAGTCTGTTACGAAATAATTTGTGTAATAATTTTAGATATCTACATATGCATATACATAAGCCATATAGATAATTTAGCGGTAGCTAGCTCTTTGATGCGAAGGATTTCTCCTTAAAAAACATTGTTCTTTTTGATAGTGGGATGAATTACACCGAACTTTGCGAGAATCATTCGTCATAATCCAACATAGGTATTTGTACAAACACTCATTCGCCGATCTCTTTCACATATGTCGTCTGCTGCTAGGGATTATGGCCTACCATCCGCAGCATCTCCCGCATCATGAACACCAGATGTTGCTCGCATCATGGGCATCGCTGGAACTGATCGACTAATCATCTCTTAGAGCCATGTGTGTTCACCGATACCACACGTCTTGCATCATGGTCTCGAGTCTAATCATGTGTGACCAATGCAATATTAGCTGGCAATCGCGTTTCCTGCAGCACCTCAATAATTTAAGGGTGCTAAAAATGCTTTTTAAAAACAGAAATTAAAAAAACACCAAACCAATCCGAAAAAAAGAAATAAAAAATAAAAAAAACTCTAAAATTCTGGCTACGTTGTTAACGAATCTCTGTTTCTGCTATCTACCACATCTTTACGTGTCGGCATGCATGCTTCATCAACGACAGCTCCCCACACGTTCGCACCTAGCTATGTAAATATCCAAGAATAAATAAATGCAGCAAAAGCAACATGTTTCTACACCAATGGTGATTGCTTAATTATATTATGAAATTAATTTAATTAATCAAGCCGTGTTAATTAGGTCATCATGTTGAAGACGAGTCAGTGACACGTAGAGGAATCTCACAGCTTGGTCGGCGTTGTAACGAACACTCTATTGGAAAGTGACATATTGGTTGCATACATAGTTAATAGTCTTAATTAACCACCGTCGACTGATACCTAATTGACATTTCGTATGCATAAGAGAAGAAAGAGTTTATTCAAAAGAGATTAAAATGAAAAGAAAAAAAAGAGTTATAGCTAGATTTTCTTTTATAAAAATTATATTCTTTTTCCATTGACAGAAATAGGCATCCCCTATTGGCCCAAGGCCTGGCCTTTATATATTAGCATTTTTTTTCTTTGATTGTCAGGGGGTGGGATACTTTACCTTCGAACGTTACCCACATGAAGTCCGTCCTAAGGAGAGTCGAACGCTGAACCTCCTCAGAAGTGCGGAGGGGTGATGCCGCTGTCACAAAGGCGCTCGGCCTTTATATATTAGCATTTAACAGAATAAAAATCAAGGGTATAAAGTTTGTTTAAAAATCATTACTGGGCTTTTGGCCCACCACTGCTCCAGTCCAACACATGTAGGCCTAGTTTTGGGATGGAAGCACATCTCAAAACATCTCAAGAGTAGAAGTTAGGGGGTGGTTATTTTTTCAAAGAAAATTCTCCTCCTCCTACTTGTCTACTTTCTTCTTCCTCTTTTCCAATCTCCGTCTTGTATCTCTAATCTCTATTATTATAACTATAACTCTTTTGGTTATCACGCGCTAAACTGTTAATTTCTCTCCAAAGTAAGGCCTAATGAATCAATATCACGGAACTTGACTTTTTGATCAGCGAATGCCATCTTCTCCCGTATCAATCCAAAATAACATTTTTGACATGGTGATGTGCTTTCTTGACTAAGTTGAGGCGTAATGAAACCATCCTTCTAGTAATCTTTATTACGCTCAAATACCTGATATATATAGAGAGATAGACTTGTATAGTTCCGGAAAGATTCGAGCCCGAGTCCTTCCAACTCAAATACCACGCTACGACATTCAAATACAAAATTCATTCCGTTGAAGTTGATCTATATTATTTAAAGTAACTAAAAATTAAAAATTAAGTGTTTTGAATACTTTTACCCATCCATCAAGTAGACGCAAAATGGACAGTCGTAAATAGCATATTGCGTAGATAATATATCTTTAGACATACAAATTCCCAATCTGACCATTTGATCATGAGCTAAATATTAGAAAGCCCTTACATACCAATTTTTTTTAGGTTTCAAATATTCTACACCGTTAAACTAATCAACTCACTACTTTCGGCCGTCCATTTTGTACCTACTTGATAATGGGCAAAATGTATTCAAAATACTTGATTTTGTTTTTAATTAATTTAACTAATATAGATCAACTTCAACAGAGTGAATCTTGTATTTGAATGTCGTAGCATGGTACTTGAATGCGAAGAATTCATGCTCTAATCCTTCTGGAATACACACATACACACATATATACTTGTGTCCTTCCATAAAAATTTGAGGCTAAATCTTTTTCACTCAAATACCAACATCTGACATTCGAATATAAGATCCACTCTGTAGAAGTTGATCTATATTATTTTAAGTATCATAAATCAAAAATCAAGTATTTTGCATACTTTTTGCCCATGCATTAAGTAGGGAAAAAATGGCCGGCCTAAATAATGAGTTGGTTAGTTTAACGGTGTAGAACATTTGAAACCTAACAAAAATTAGTATGTAGGAGTTTCAAAATTTTTAGATCATAATCAAATGGCCGGATCGAGAATTTGTATGTCTAAAGACATAGATCTAACCAACTCACTACTTTCGGCCGTTCATTTTGTGCCGCTTGATAGATAAACAAAAGTATTAAATGAAATCACCTAGAGGGAGGGTGAATAGGTGATAATGCTAATCAATGCACAAATTTAAAATGTTATGATGCAACGATCACCCGAAAGAAGGCTAGAAGCCGAATACCCCGTGAAGGGCTCTGAACTCCTTCCTCGTAATTCCTCTAGATAAGAGTTTGAGGTGCGCAATGCAATCTTATTATATGTGATCGACAATATAGTAATGAATATAAAGCAAGTAAATAAAGCAAATAAAGCAATCGCAAACACTGAGATTTATTTCGAGGTTCGAGCACCCAGCTCTACGTTCCCGCCTTCACCCAGAAGGATTTCCAACCACTATAACTTTCACAAATAATTACAACCACAAGGGAGTACCCAACTCCTCAATCACACTCCTCTACTCCAGAGGTAGTGGAGCCACAAATATAAGAATATCTTGGTGATCAAAAGACCACAAACCCTCTTTTGAAAAACTTTTTCCCTTACAAAAACCCTAGAGAATAATGTGTAGGATTGAAGCTCAAGTTTTGTAAGTGAAAAAGAAAATGAAATTGAAGAGAGTTTTGAACCAAAAACTTCAGTAAAAAGAGAGAATTTTGAGCACAAAAACTGAGAGCAAAAACTTCTTTTGAAAGCCTTTAAACTTGATTTCTTTTGCAAAGGATTGTTGTAATCACCTCAGCCCTAATCATCCCTATTTATAGGATAAAGGTAGGGATTAAAGAGTAAACTGTTATAATGAATAATTAGGAAAGATTAGACCCAAATTCAGCCCCCAAATTCGTTTAGAGAGAAAAACCACGTTTTAAAACGTGTTTAATAAACTAGTCGTTAGGGCTGAAATCAAGCTCACGGTCGACCGGTCGGTCGACCGGTTTTCAAAAATTATAACCGTTGCCAGACCACGGTCGACCGCCCGGTCGACCGTAACAAACAGAAACATGGGTGCTTACAGTTGGCCGAAGCCCGGTCGACCGATATGGGATCCGGTCGACCGCCCGGTCGACCGGGAAACGTGCACACATGCACGCACCCAAACGGTCAGAAGTGCGGTCGACCGCCCGGTCGACCGTTCTGAGCTGAAACAGAGCCGGTCGACCGTCCGGTCGACCGCAACAAGTCAAAAACAGTCCTTTTGAAAATGGTTTTAAAGATCTTGATATTTTTCAAGTTAATTTTGATCAAAATTTTGTACACTCTATTAAATAGAGTTTATAAGTATTAAGATATGTTTATAAAACTATTTTATATAAGAGAAATATCTTTCAAAAATCGTGTGCAAAAACTTGTGTGTGGGGAAATATTGAGCTTCAACACTACACACTACCATTTAACAAACTAAAAATAATAAAAACTGAAAAAGGAAGTCCCTGAGCCGAGTTACACCAAGCTAGAGCCTTCTCTCCTATGAAAAACGTGCTCTTGCGCCATTTGCCTTTAAGTGCCATTATCTTTGCAAAATACTTCAAAAAGCCATCATGACTAGTACAAACCTGAAACTCATTCTAAACAACTTATTAGTACCAAATAGCTTCTATGTGTTTTGTTATCATCAAAACATAAACAAATAGAGAATGTAACTTTTTGGGCAAACAATCTCTCCCTTTTTGATGATGACAAAATATATAGGCTATAACACAATATATAATAAAAGAGAGGTAAAAACTCCCCCTCAATTTATGCTATATTACACAAGTATAAAACAATCTATTATGAGAGAATTTTTGAAACAAAAAAAATATACACAAACAAGTCATGTCATGAAACAACAAACCATACCACAAAATCAAAAACATAAATCAAAACATAAACTACATATTTCTCCCCCTTTTTGTCATACATCAAAAAGGGACAAATTTGCAAGAAAATTTTCTTATTCAACAACACAAACATTAAGTTCACCACATATAAAAGAAAATCTATTATAATCAAGTGGTTTAGTGAAAATATCGGCAAGTTGCAAATCGGAAGAAATATAATCAATCTCAATATCACCTTTCTCAAAATGATCTCTAAGAAAGTGATATCTAATCTCAATGTGCTTGGTCTTACTATGTTGATTTGCATTCTTAGTCATATGAATAGTACTAGTATTATAACAAAATATTTTTATATGGTCATAATGTAAATCATAATCAAGGAGAGTATGTTTCATCCAAAGGATTTGTGCACAACAAGCCCCCGCCGCAACATACTCCGCCTCGGCGGTTGAGAGGGCTACCGAATTTTGTTTCTTAGAAAACAATGAAACAAGACAATTACCAAGAAATTGACATGTTCCACTAGTACTCTTCCTATCCACTCTACAACCCGCATAGTCGGCATCTGAAAACTCGTCATTGAGAAATCTCCAGTTTTCAGATACCAAAGACCCATTCCAATAGTGCCCTTAATATAACGAATAATGCGTTTTATCGCAATTAAATGAGATTCTTTGAAACACGATTGGAATCTAGTACAAAGACACACACTAAACATAATATCCGACCTACTAGCCGTTAAATACAACAAACTACCAATCATTCTTCTATACAATTTTATATCAACACACTTACCTTGGTCATCCTTATCAAGCTTGGTGGTGGTGGTCATGGGAGTGTTGCAAATTTTTGAGTCTTCAAGCCCAAATTTCTTGATGAGTTCCTTGGAATACTTGGCTTGACGTATAAATATCCCATCACGCATTTGCTTGATTTGGAGTCCAAGAAAATAATTCAATTCACCTATTAATGACATCTCAAATTCACGTTACATACATTGTTCAAACTCCTTGCAAAGTAACTCATTAGTAGAACCAAAGATTATATCGTCAACATATATTTGAATTATAAGAATGTCATTATCAACATGTTTAGTAAATAATGTGGTGTCTACTTTGCCTTTAACAAAATCATTTGAAAGAAGAAAACTAGAAAGCCTTTCATACCAAGCTCTTGGAGCTTGTTTTAAACCATACAATGTTTTATCAAGTTTGAAAATAAAATTTGGATGAACATGATCTACAAAATCGGGAGGTTGTTCAACATAAACTTCCTCATTAATAAAACCATTCAAAAATGCACTTTTTACATCCATTTGAAAAAGTTTAAAATTTTTAAAAGTTGCATAAGCTAGTGTGATCCGTGTGGCTTCAAGCCGTGCTACGGGTGCAACGGTCTCCTCAAAGTCGATTCCTTCAACTTGAGTGTAACCTTGGGCCACTAACCTAGCCTTATTCCTAATAACATTTCCTGACTCATACATCTTGTTCCTAAAAATCCACTTAGTACCAATTATTGGTCTATCATGGGGTCTAGGAACAAGGTGCCAAACTTGGTTGCGCTCAAATTGATTGAGCTCTTCTTGCATAGTTAGCAACCAATATGAGTCACCCTAGGCTTCGAGGATGTTTTTGGGTTCAAAATGAGATATGAATGCAAAATTACCACACAATTCATGGAGTTTGGAGCGAGTAGTTACCCCCTTTGATACATCACCTATGATGAGATCTTTGGATGATTTGTAGCGTATCTCCAATCTTTAAGAAGTGGTTGAGAATTTTCCACTTCATCCTTTTGAACTTCACCAATGGGTTCTTACTTGTCTTCTTGGATGGGTGAGTCCTTCAAGGATATTTTCTCCATGTTCTCACCTAATGAGTGAATCTCTACAACATTCTCAACAATAGCATTAGTTTCTTCAAATTTAACATGCATAGTTTCTTCAATAGTATGAGATGATTTATTGAATACTCTATATGCTTTGCTAGTACTAGAAGAGCCAACAAAGATTGCTTCATAAGCCTTAGCATCAAATTTACCCAAATTATCTTTAGTATTCAAAACAAAACACTTGCATCCAAAAACTTTAAAGTAGGAAACATTTGGTTTTCTTAAATGATAAATTTCAAAAGAGATTTTGAAAGTATTTTTACACAAATAAATACGGTTTGATATGTAGCATTCAGTGTTTACGGCCTCGGCCCATAAATATTGAGGGAGCCCATATTCACTTATCATAGTCCTACCCATTTCTTGAAGAGTTCTATTCTTCCTTTCAACTACTCCATTTTGTTGTGGAGTCCTAGGACATGACATTTCATGCTTAATTCTCTTTTCATCACAATAAGTCGTGAAGAGTTGGTTAACAAACTCATCACCTCTATCACTTCTTATCCGTAAAATCAAAAATCCTTTTTCTTTTTCAACCCTCTTTCAAAAAATCTTAAAATGCGAAAAAGTTTGATCTTTATGCTTCAAAAAGAAAACCCAAGTGAAACGAGAAAAATTATCAACTAAAATAAAACATATCTATTTCCATTTAAGCTTTTAGTTTTAGTTGGTCCAAAAAGATCCATGTGAATCAATTCTAATGGCCTAGTTGACGTGATATCCTTGATTGGGTTGAAAGAAGACTTGGTTTGTTTCCCAGGTTGGCATGCACCACAAATGCGGTCTTTTTCAAACTTCAAATAAGGAATACCCTTCACCAATTCCTTAGAATTAATTCTAGAAAGGTGATCAAAAGATGCATGTCCTAATCTTCTATGCCATAACCATGAAATCTCATCAAAAGCATTCAAACATTTAGTAGAACAATCCAAATTAAGCATGTCAATAATATAGACATTATTTTCACGAAATCCGGTAAAAATACAATCATTGGTTTTACAATCAAAAATTTTGCAAGAAGATTCATCAAACACAACTTTGAGACTACGATCACATAGTTGACTTATGCTAAGCAAGTTATGTTTAAGCCCATCAATAAGAACAACATTTTCTATTAAAGGAGATGCACCAATTTTAATGTTACCTATACCGATGATGGTGCCCTTGGAGTCATCTCCGAAGGTGACGGTGCCACCTTCATTGTACCTTGATAGGGTTGTGAAATTGTTGATGTCCCATGTCATATGCCTTGAACAATCACTATCAAGATACCACCGCTCATTACGTCTTGGAGCCTTAGTGTGTATCTACATCAAATAATTTAGGACTTGATTTTGGTACCCATATTTTCTTGGGTCCTAGAGAGTTAGTGTTTCGAACCCACACAAGATTATTTGTCCTATTTATATGATCATAGTAAAATTTAGCCAAATGGCCATTTCAGCCACAATAAGTACATTTATAAATTCTACCATAGTTAAAAGCATAATGAGCATGTGGCTTATGAATATGTGAATTGTGAGCATGAGTAGTTTTAACATGAGTGACATGTGAAGTGTTGGCATGATGAGCATGTGAATTTTTGGCATGAGTTGTTTTATCATTTTTAGCATGTGGAGTGTGCATATGCTTCTTTGAAAACATTTCTTCTAATTTATTAGTGTTAAAAGCACATTCTTTTAAAACATTTCCAAAATCATTGATTTTAGTTTTTAACATGGATAATTCATTTTCATCAATTTTTGGATATTTAGCTTTACAAGCAATTCTATACTCATCAAAATCTTTTTGCGTTGAAATAAGATTAGAAGATAGTTCATTCTCTTCTTTTGAAGAAATAGCAAATTGATTTTTAAGCATTTCAATATCCTTTTTCAATTTTGAACACTCTTCCTTTTTATCATCAAAACTTTCTAAAAGTTCAACGAAAGCATGTACTAACATGTCTTTACTTATTTCACTTTCATCATCAAATGGTTGAGTAGTTACCTTGAGTGTGTTTGCCATGAAACACACATTTGCCGTGTCGACTTCATCTTCGGATTCACTTTCTGAATCCCAAGTGGCTTTGTATACCTTCTTTTCTACCGGCCTCTTTTGCTTCAAGGAGGAGATCATCTTTTTCTTGAAATCTGGACAATCGGTCATGATGTGTCCGGGTTTCCGACAGTTGTAGCATATGATCCTTTTCTCCTCCTTCCCTTCCCATCGTCTTCTATAGTTAAGCTTATTCTTGCAGCATATTCTCTTTACATTTCTTACAAAGAGAGATAGCTCTTCATCATCTTCTTTATCTTCTTCATCATCGTATTTGGAGGAGGAAGACTTGAAAGCTATTGACTTTTTCTTTTGAGATACCGCATCTTCTCTATCCTTCTTCTCCATCTCATGAGTCTTAAGGTTTCCAATAAGACTTATGAGCTCCATCTCATCTTTGTCATTCAACTCCTTTAAGGTGGTAGCTTTGATTTCCCATGACGAAGGAAGAGCACGAATCACCTTACACACCTTTTGGTCATTGCTTATTTCATCACCTAGAGAAGAAAGAGAATTAGTAATCTTAGTAAACTTGGTAATCATATCATCAATAAATTCATCTTCTAGCATTCTAAAACTTTCATATTGGGAACGCAAGAGATCTATTTTAGCTCTCTGGACTTGTGATGTTCCCTCATGAGTGACCAATAAGTGTTGCCAAATCTCATAGGCGGATTTGCAATGGATAACCCGTGTTAGATCATCCTCATTCAAAGCTAAAAGTAGGGCATTTTGAGCCTTTGAATTAGCATCAAATTCCTTGAAGGTGAGTTCGGACCAAGTGTCCTCCTCACTTTCGGGTCTACTATAAGGCTTGGTCAAGGACTTAGCAACTAGACTACCTAGAGATTGTAGAAAAATAATCATTCTAACTTTCCATATGGGAAAGTTGAGTCCATCAAATTTAGGAGGGGTTTTAATGTTATCGGCCATCTTTACTAATGTATGAAAGAAGATATGAAAATAGGGATTAGCAAATTTTAGGATCCCTCTAAGGATGTGAAGCCAAAAACTAGAGTCCGAGCTCTGATACCAATTGAAATCACCTAGAGGGGGGTGAATAGGTGATAATGCTAATCAATGCACAAATTTAAAATGTTATGATGCAACGATCACCCGAAACAAGACTAGAAGCCGAATACCCCGTGAAGGGCTCTGAACTCCTTCCTCGTAATTCCTCTAGATAAGAGTTTGAGGTGCGCAATGCAATCTTGTTGTATGTGATCGACAATATAGTAATGAATATAAAGCAAGTAAATAAAGCAAATAAAGCAATCGCAAACACTGAGATTTGTTTCGAGCTTCGAGCACCAGCTCTACGTCCCCGCCTTCACCCAGAAGGATTTCCAACCACTATAACTTTCACAAAGAATTACAACCACAAGGGAGTACCCAACTCCTCAATCACACTCCTCTAGTTCAGAGGTAGTGGAGCCACAAATACAAGAATATCTTGGTGATCAAAAGACCACAAACCCTCTTTTGAAAAACTTTTTTCCTTACAAAAATCCTAGAGAATAATGTGTAGGATTGAAGCTCAAGTTTTGTAAGTGAAAAAGAAAATGAAATTGAAGAGAGTTTTGAACCAAAAACTTCAGTAAAAAGAGAGAATTTTGAGCACAAAAATTGAGAGCAAAAACTTCTTTTGAAAGTCTTTAAACTTGATTTCTTTCGCAAAGGATTGTTGCAATCACCTCAACCCTAATCATCCTATTTATAGGATAAAGGTAGGGATTAAAGAGTAAACTGTTATTGTAACGCCCAGATCCCAAGGATACGGAGACGTTATGGCGACGTACATACGCGAGGTGAAAACACACTCACGAGTACGTTAAGCCTCAGTACAGGACAGGGTCTCCATATACACAAGAGTTCCAGCAGGAAATAAGTACAAGAATACCTGCAAAAGGGTTAGTGATCATAACAGATATAAATACAGGAATAAAGGAGATAACAGGAACAAAGCACAAAGATACCTATGAAGGAATCTCGATGGTAAAGTCTACTATGTGCATCCAATGAATTAGCTGCCCGAACGATAACTCGGATCTCCAACCTGGGCACGCAAACCCAGGGTCGTCAGAAAGCGACCTAGTGAGTGGTAAAATGAAGGAGGAGGTAGTAATATATACAATAGTAATACAAGCACGATACATATATATAATACATGATGTTGTACTAGTGATACCATATAATAAATATATAAGAAGCAGTAGAAAATATAATCATGTCATATTTTAATACCAGCACTACCTAGCATGTTATCATCGGGTCATGTCTATAATAATAACTACAGTTGTATAGTGATGATGTGATGGACATAAATGTGTAGATGAAGTATGCAACATAACCATACTACGGTGTGGTGTCTAGGCAGCATATAGGCAATGCAAAACAGAATATATGCAATGCATCGTATACATGTGCACAAGTAGTATGTCACCACAGAAAGCGTAACATGTACCAGGTAAAGTAACGATCATACAGGTAACATGATAGCGGATAAATGAGCAGGAATAGTAACAAGTACAACTATACAATAGTAAACATGTATCAGGCAAGTCATGTTCTTTATACAATAGTAGCAATCAGTACCACCTGGTATTTTAATCAATCTCTTCTAGTGTCCCATACCACTGGCAGTTCATACCGGAGCCCGCACTCCAGTCGAACCCATCCGGACATGACATACGGGTACCATTATCCAAACGAGAGAGTGACCAAATAACAAGTGTTCCCGACGTCACTATTGTATATACTATTTTATTATGTTACTTGGAAACCCATGGTCGAGGAGCTCTTATCGGGTAGGTGTATCCCGTGCATACCCGGGATCACAGCCTTAAACAAACCCCTGGCTGCTGAGACCAGAGCCCTCCGCTAAGAGGGGAGCATGAATCAAGTAACGAGAGCTCATGGAGCAATTGGTAGGTAGCACTACCGTCCCCTGCAGTGGGAGAACAATATGGATCTAGTACATCACCCGATAAGATCTAATCAACCGTCGAGTCTCCCCATACCCCAGTTAGCTTTATGATCTGATATATCAAGTATATAATGTAACAAGAACAAATACAGTACATGATACGGGTAACATGGTAACTGGACCTGAGCTCTGTTGATAGCACAGAACAATATAACGGGAAACGGGAACAATATAACGGGAACAATATAACGGGAAACGGGAACAATAGATGTGGGATTCCACATATCGCATATCAACAGCTCTCATGTCCAGTAACGGGAATATCCATATCAGTAACAGGTAACAATCATATGGGATGAAATGGAACAATAATACATGTATATGCACGGTGATCCATATGACAAGAAGAAAGAAACAACACATGCATGTATACTTGTGCGGTGAGCATATGTAGCAGTGCTGTCTGTGTAACGAGTATCAGTGAAGTGGAGCATTTATATATCGGTGGGACATGAATACGAGACAAGAATACGAGATAAGAGAGTGACGTGTCATAGTAGCTGTGCAACATGTGCATGTAATAACAGTGGTCAGTGTCCAATATCATGTACTGTAAACTACAGTATCCGTGTAATGATGAGAATAATAATATGTAAATGTGGTACATATTCGTGTACTAGTGGAACATAGATGTGTAGCTATCATCCGTGTAACATATATGTGTAGCACTATTACATGTAATAATAGTAGTCCGTGTCTCGTGTAATACCATGTCCCGTGAATTACAGTAACGGTGTCTAGCATGCATGTCTAGTGACAGTGTGGTGTCATAGCGTATTGTGGATCAGTATACAGGTAACGTAACTGTGACACAATACATGTTATAATCGTGTCCAAGCATATGGTGAAATAGTGGCCCGGATGTCAGTGGTACATGAACATAACCTAGATAGATTTCCAGTGTCACACTCAACGTCTTTTAGTTATCAGGCAGCTTCTAAGTACAATGGTTATTACAGTGTTTTAATATTGTTCCTAATTTAATAAATATGAACAGCGGGGATTTACCGGTAATCATGTTTTATTTCAATAAAGCAACCAATGGCCATTAATATACTAACAAGATAATTTATAAAATAAAAACACTCACAAACTAGCCATAGAAAGGTAGTTCTCTTTCCCACGATCGCAACAGATCCAGAATCATTCCAATCGGAGTTCGGATGCTCCTGATATCGCTCGAAAACCAAAACCGATATAAAAGGTTAGATATGTAATAACTGCAAATATTCAGGGGGCTATTTGTAATTTTTTAGGGGCCCCAAAGTAATTTAAAATTCATAGGGGCTAAAATGGAATTTTACCTATAACGGGTCGGGTTTGGGTGTAAACGGGTCGGGTTTGGGTTACACCCAAAACCCGAACCTGCTGGGTTTCCTTTCCCCTTGCCTGCGGCGGCGGCAGCAGCTGCTGCTGCTGCTGCACACGCGGCTGCGGCGGCCACCGCCGCCCAGCCGCGCGGTGGCGCGGCCGCCTCCCCGGCGGCGGCGCCGCTCCGGCCGGTCAACCAACGGGAGAGAGAGAGAGAGATGGGGGAGGGCTGGTGCTTCCCCCCTCCCTCACAGCCGGCCCTGCGCCGGCCGGCTGGGGCGCAGCCGCCGGCGGCGCCTGCGGCTGCCGCCGGCGGCGCCTGGCCGCAGGCGCCGGTCAGGCCCGCTCCCGGGCAGGGAGCAGGAGTCGGGTCCCCTGGACGAGAGAGAGAGAGAGTGTGTGAGAGGGAAGAGAGAGAGAGAGAGAGGGGGTGTGTGAGAGGGAAGAGAGAGAAGAAATTATATAGAGAGAGAGTGATAGAGAGAGAATTAGGGGAGAGAGAGAGTGTTTGGAGAGAGGAAGAGAGAGGGAGGTTTTTAAGGGGAGAGAGAGGCGGTGGAAGTTGGTCAAAGGCAGTGGGGGAGAAGGCGCTGGAAAGAAGAAGAAGGAAAGAAAAAGAAAAAGAAAAAGAAAAGAAGAGAAATGTTTAAAATAATATTATTTTAATAGGGTCAAAAATTGACTAGCTCCGAACGGTGCCCAAAAATTACAGAAAATAGATAATATTATCCTGAGACGTAATATGAAGACGGTTTGATGAAATTTAATCTGGTTTGCACGTTAAAAATCCCGGAGTGTCTCGTCGACACCTGGCGACACCAGTTTGGTCAGATTTTCGATAAATTCAGAAAAATTCCCAAAAATACCCTAACGTAGAGAATATGATTCTAAGACACATGGTGAAATCCGATAAAATTCTACTCCATTTGTGAAATAAAAATCGTAAAGCCTATTAGCGGTATCGGTCGACACCGACTACGGAGAATTTCCAAAATAATCCAGAAAAATTCTAGAAAATCCTGAAAAATCTAAAATATTAGAAATTGATTTTTGAATTTGAAATCAGCTCAATCGGGTTACCACGGAGGTCAAATCAATTTTGTACGTCGTATCGCGTACTGATACGGTGATACGTACACCAGGGATCAGGGGGTTACATTTCTCCTCACCTTACAAAAAATTTCGTCCTCGAAATTTCAAATAAAGTGTGAGAACAATATTTTCAACCCCAAAGCCGAAATGTTACGAGTCCACGACACTTCCGCTGCTCACTCTGATATCTATAAGGAACTCGGGATGGAGAAGTAGTGTAGTGAACTAACACTAACAGATTGGAAGCAATAAGATGCAAAGAAAAAGAGGAGAGAATCGGATATTCTGGATGACAACTGTGAGTACGGAATGCAAAAGAGTCAAGGAATGAAGTGTCAATGACAGTGTATTCTTGTACTCGTCGCTGGAATCCCCAAATTCAGATACAGATAATCTTGAATCTGAATCTGATTGTACTATTGGCAAGAGCCCGAGCATTGATCTAGGTGGTTACCCACACCAGAGGTGAACCTAGGCTCTGATACCACTATGTAACGCCCCGATCCCAAGGATACGGAGACGTTATGGCGACGTACATACGCGAGGTGAAAACACACTCACGAGTACGTTAAGCCTCAGTACAGGGCAGGGCCTCCATATACACAAGAGTTCCAGCAAGAAATAAGTACAATAATACCTGCAGAAAGGGGTTAGTGATCATAACAGTTATAAATACAGGAATAAAGGAGATAACAGGAACAAAGCACAAAGATACCTATGAAGGAATCTCGATGGTAAAGTCTACTATGTGCATCCAATGAACTAGCTGCCCGAACGATAACTCGGATCTCCAACCTGGGCACGCAAACCCAGGGTCGTCAGAAAGCGACCTAGTGAGTAGTAAAATGAAAGAGGAGGTAGTAATATATACAATAGTAATACAAGCACGATACATATATATAATACATGATGTTGTACTAGTGATACCATATAATAAATATATAAGAAGCAGTAGAAAATATAATCATGTCATATTTTAATACCAGCACTACCTAGCATGTTATCATCGGGTCATGTCTATAATAATAACTACAGTTGTATAGTGATGATGTGATGGACATAAATGTGTAGATAAAGTATGCAACATAACCATACTACGGTGTGGTGTCTAGGCAGCATATAGGCAATGCAAAACAGAATATATGCAATGCATCGTATACATGTGCATAAGTAGTATGTCACCACAGAAAGCGTAACATGTACCAGGTAAAGTAACAATCATACAGGTAACATGATAGCGAATAAATGAGCAGGAACAGTAACAAGTACAACTATACAATAGTAAACATGTATCAGGCAAGTCATGTTCTTTAACAATAGTAGCAATCAGTACCACCTGGTATTTTAATCAATCTCTTCCAGTGTTCCATACCACTGGCAGTTCATACCGGAGCCCGCACTCCAGTCGAACCCATCCAGACATGGCATACGGGTACCATTATCCAAACGAGAGAGTGATCAAATAACAAGTGTTCCCGACGTCACTATTGTGTATACTGTTTTATTATGTTACTTGGAAACCCATGGTCGAGGAGCTCTTATCGGGTAGGTGTATCCCGTGCATACCCGGGATCACGGCCTTAAACAAACCCCTGGCTACTGAGACCAGGGCCCTCCGCTAAGAGGGGAGCATGAATCAAGTAACGAGAGCTCATGGAGCAATTGGTAGGTAGCACTACCGTCCCCTGCAGTGGGAGAACATTATGGATCCAGTACATCACCCGATAAGATCTAATCAACCGTCGAGTCTCCCCCATACCCCAATTAGCTTTATGATCTGATATATCAAGTATACAATGTAACAAGAACAAATACAGTACATGATACGAGTAACATGGTAACTGGATCTGAGCTCTGTTGATAGCATAGAACAATATAACGGGAAATGGGAACAATATAACGGGAAATGGGAACAATAGATGTGGGATTCCACATATCGCATATCAACAGCTCTCATGTCCAGTAACGGGAATATCCATATCAGTAACAGGTAACAATCATATGGGATGAAATGGAACAATAATACATGTATATGCACGGTGATCCATATGACAAGAAGAAAAAACAACACATGCATGTACACTTGTGCGGTGAGCATATGTAGCAGTGCTGTCTGTGTAACGAGTATCAGTGAAGTGGAGCATTTATATATCAGTGGGACATGAATACGAGACATGAATACGAGATAAGAGAGTGACGTGTCATAGTAGCTGTGCAACATGTGCATGTAATAACAGTGGTCAGTGTCCAATATTATGTACTGTAAACTACAGTATCCGTGTAATGATGAGAATAATAATATGTAAATATGTACATATCCGTGTACTAGTGGAACATAGATGTGTAGCTATCATCCGTGTAACATATATGTGTAGCACTAGTACATGTAATAATAGTAGTCCGTGTCTCGTGTAATACCATGTCCCGTGAATTACAGTAACGGTGTCTAGCATGCATGTCTAGTGACAGTGTGGTGTCATAGCGTATTTGTGGATCAGTATACAGGTAACGTAACTGTGACACAATACATGTTATAATCGTGTCCAAGCATATGGTGAAATAGTGGCCCGGATGTCAGTGGTACATGAACATAACCTAGATAGATTTCCAGTGTCACACTCAACGTCTTTTAGTTATCAGGCAGCTTCTAAGTACAATGGTTATTACAGTGTTTTAATATTGTTCCTAATTTAATAAATATGAACAGCAGGGATTTACCGGTAATCATGTTTTATTTCAATAAAGCAACCAATGGCCATTAATATACTAACAAGAAAATTTATAAAATAAAAACACTCACAAACTAGCCATAGAAAGGTAGTTCTCTTTCCCACGATCGCAACGGATCCAGAATCATTCCAATCGGAGTCCGGATGCTCCTGATATCGCTCGAAAACCAAAAATGATATAAAAGGTTAGATATGTAATAACTGCAAATATTCAGGGGGCTATTTGTAATTTTTCAGGGGCCCCAAAGTAATTTAAAATTCATAGGAGCTAAAATGAAATTTTACCTTTAACGGGTCGGGTTTGGGTGTAAACGGGTCGGGTTTGGGTTACACCCAAACCCGAACCTGCTGGGTTTCCTTTCCCCTTGCCTGCGACGGCGGTAGCAGCAGCTGCTGCTGCAACGCGGCTGCGGCGGCTGGCGCGGCCACCGCCGCCCAGCCGCGCGGTGGCGCGGCCGCCTCCCCGGCGGCGGCACCGCTCCGGCGATGCTCCGGCGCCGGTCCGGCCGGTCAACCAACGGGAGAGAGAGAGAGAGAGAGAGAGAGAGAGAGAGAGAGAGAGAGAGAGATGGGGGAGGGCTGGTGCTTCCCCCCTCCCCCACAGCCGGCCCTGCGCCGGCCGGCTGGGGCGCAGCCGCCGGCGGCGCCTGGCCGCAGGCGCCGGTCAGGCCCTCTCCCGGGCAGGGAGCGGGAGTCGGGTTCCCCTGGACGAGAGAGAGAGAGTGTGTGAGAGGGAAGAGAGAGAAGAAATTGTAGAGAGAGAGTGATAGAGAGAGAATTAGGGGAGAGAGAGAGTGTTTGGAGAGAGGAAGAGAGAGGGAGGTTTTTAAGGGGAGAGAGAGGCGGTGGAAGTTGGTCAAAGGCGGTGGGGAAGAAGGCTCTGGAAAGAAGAAGAAGGGAAAGAAAAAGAAAAAGAAAAAGAAAAGAAGAGAAATGTTTAAAATAATATTATTTTAATAGGGTCAAAAATTGACTAGCTCCGAACAGTGCCCAAAAATTACAGAAAATATAGAATATTATCCTGAGATGTAATATGAAGACGGTTTGATGAAATTCAATCTGGTTTGCACGTTAAAAATCCCGGAGTGTCTCGCCGATACCGGGCGACACCGGTTTGGTCAGATTTTCGATAAATTCAGAAAAATCCCCAAAAATACCCTAACGTAGAGAATATGATTCTAAGACACATGGTGAAAACTGATTCTCAAAATTCTACTCCATTTGTGAAATAAAAATCGTAAAGCCTATTAGCGGTATCGGTCGACACCGACTACGGAGAATTTCCAAAATAATCCAGAAAAATTCCAAAAAATCCTGAAAAATCTAAAATATTAGAAATTTATTTTTGAATTTGAAATCAGCTCAATCAGGCTACCATGGAGGTCAAATCAATTTTGTACGTCGTATCGCGTACTGATACGGTGATACGTACACCAGGGATCAGGGGGTTACAGTTATAATGAATAATTAGGAAAGATTAGACCCAAATTCAGCCCCCAAATTCGTTTAGAGAGAAAAATCATGTTTTAAAACGTGTTTAATAAACTAGCCGTTAGGGCTGAAATCAAGCTCACGGTCGACCGGTCGGTCGACCGGTTTTTCAAAAATTATAACCGTTGCCAGCCCACTGTCGACCGCCCGGTCGACCGTAACAAATAAAAACATGGGTGCTTACAGTCGGCCGAAGGTCGGTCGACCGATATGGGGTCCGGTCGACCGGGAAACGTGCACACATGCACGCACCCAAACGGTCAGAAGTGCGGTCGACCGCCCGGTCGACCGTTCTGACCTGAAACAGAGCCGGTCGACCGTCCGGTCGACCGCAACAGGTCAAAAATAGTCCTTTTGAAAATGGTTTTGAAGATCTTGATATTTTTCAAGTTAATTTTGATTAAAATTTTGTACACTCTATTAAATAGAGTTTATAAGTATTAAGATATGTTTATAAAACTATTTTATATAAAAGAGAAATATCTTTCAAAAATCGTGTGCAAAAACTTGTGTGTGGGGAAATATTGAGCTTCAACACTACACACTATCTTTAACAAACTAAAAATAATAAAAACAGAAAAAGGAAGTCCTTGAGCCGAGTTACACCAAGCTGGAGCCTTCTCTCCTATGAAAAACGTCCTCTTGCGCCATTTGCCTTTAAGTGCCATTATCTTTGCAAAATACTTCAAAAAGCCATCATTACTAGTACAAACCTGAAACTCATTCTAAACAACTTATTAGTACCAAATAGCTTCTATGTGTTTTGTTATCATCAAAACTTAAATAAATAGAGAGTGTAACCTTTTGGGCCAACATTAAAAATACTTTATTTTTGGTTTATAAATACTTGAAATAATATAGATCAACTTCAACGGAGCGGATCTTGTATTCGAATGTCAGAGGGTTGTATTTGAGTTAAAAGGATTCAGGCTTAAATCCTTTTGGAAGGAAACAAGTCTCTCTCTCTCTCTCTCTCTCTCTCTCTCTATATATATATATATATATATATATATATATATATATATATATATATATATATATATATATATAGAGAGAGAGAGAGAGAGAGATTAGTGTCATTCTGGAACGATTTGAGCCCGAATCCTTCTCACTCAAATACAACCCTATAATATTCGAATATAAGATTCATACCGTTGATGTTGATCTATATTATTTCAAGTATCTATAAGCCAAAAATTAAATATTTTAAATATTTTTTGTGCATGCATCAAGTAAGGGAATACATACGACCTAAATAGTGACTTGGTTAGTTTAACGGTACAAAACATTTGAAACCTAACAAAAATTGATTTGTAAGAGTTTTTAAATGTTTAGATCATGATCAAATAGCCGGATCGAGAATTTGTATGTCTAAAGACATAGATCTAGCCAACTTACTACTTTCGGACGTCTATTTTGCGAAGCTTGATAGATGGGCAAAAAGTATTGAAAACACTTGATTTGATTTTTAGTTACTTTAAATAATATAGATCAACTTCAATAGAGTGGATCTTGAATTTAAATATCGGATGTTAGAATTTGAATGAGAAGGATTCGGGCTTGAATGCTTTCGGAATGGCCCAACTCTCTCCATATATATATATATATATATATATATATATATATATATATATATATATAGAGGCCTTCGTGTGAGAAACTTTCTCACATGAAGACCGTGAGAAAATCATATAGGAACGATCATGTGAATAATCCAAATAGTTTTCTTGATCTACATATTTTATTCAGTTACCAATAAAAAATCAAGCGATTCCGAGCTTTTTTTCCCATGCAACAAGTGGTTACAAAACATATGTTACATTCACCGTAGAATAAAATGTCACTTGATGCATGGGTAAAAAGGCTCGGAATCGCGTGATTTTTTATTGGTAACCTAATTAGAGTATGTAGATCAAAATGAACGATTTGGATCATTCACAAAATCACTCCTATATGATTTTCTCATGAAGCTTATTTTGAAAATTTTCTCATTTCAAAATTTCTCTTATATGATTTTATCATGAAGCTTATTTTGAGAAAGTTTCTCATTTAAAATTATATATATATATATATATATATATATATATATATATATATATATATATATATATATATATATATAGGGTGAAGTGTTCCTAATAGGTCTCCTTAGATTACAATCTAAGGAGGAGGCTTAAAATTCCAACATCCCAAAAAAAATTTTAGGATCCGAACGCACGTTATCAACTTCATGTTTTAAGATGTACACATATAAAAAATCAAGTGATTTCGAATTCGTTTGTTTATTTTCTTTGGATTTAAACATTCACGATTTTTTAACAGTAGAACAAAATGAAACGATTAGATCAATGAGTGAACGAACTCCAAATCACTTGATTTTTTATATGTGTATATCTTAGAGCATGAAGATGATAATGTGCTGCCAGATCGTGGAAAAAAATCGAGATGTTAGAGTTTTAAGCCATCTCCTTAGATTGTAATTTAAGGAGACCTACTAGGAACACTTTACATATATATATATATATATATATATATATATATATATATATATATATATATATATGGGAATCGATGACACAGGAGGCAACTCCATCCTATGTCATACTCAAAATTCAAGTTTTTGATTTAATTTTCAAGATCCGACCGCATATTATCATCTCATGTTTAAGGATATAAACATATAAAAAATCACCTGATTTAGAGTTTGTTTACTCCATTTTCTTTGGATTCAAACATTAACGATTTTTTAATAGTAGATTAAAATGGAATGATTAGATCAAAGAGTAAACGAACTCCAAATTACTTGATTTTTTTATATGTATACATCTTAGAACATGAAGATGATAATGTGTGGTCGGATCGTGAAAAAAATTTGGGAGATATAATTTTTGAGTGCGACATAGGACGGAGTTGCCTCCTATGTCAACTGATTTATATATTCCTTATATACATATATATATATATATATACATATATATATATATATATATATATATATATATATATATATATATATATATATAGAGAGAGAGAGAGAGAGATAGACTTGTGTCCTTCCAAAAGGATTTGAGCCTGAATCCTTCCAACTCAAATATAACCCTTTGATATTCGAATACAAGATCCACTCCATTGAAGTTGATTTATATTATTTCAAGTATCCATAAACCAAAAATTAACTGTTTTAAATACTTTTTGCCCATCCATCAAGCGACACAAAATGGACGGCCGAAAGTAGTTAGTTGGTTAGATCTAGGTCTTTAAACATACAAATTCTCGATCCGGTCATTTGATTATGATTTAAGCATTAAAGAACCCGTACAAATCAATTTTTGTTAGGTTTCAAATGTTTTATACCGTTAAACTAACCAACTCACTATTTAGGTCATCCATTTTTTCTCTACTTGATGCATGGGCAAAAGGTATTCAAAACATTAATTTTTTATTTATAGATACTTGAAATAATATAGATCAACTTCAACGGAGCGAATCTTTTATTCGAATGTCGATGAGGTTTCGGTCGCAAAGTCTTTTGGAAGGACACAAGTCTCTCTCTCTCTCTATCTCTGTGTGTGTGTGTGTGTGTGTGTAGGGTAAAGTTATAATGCACATAGGTGTAACTATATTAAGTTACAAACACCTCTTTCCACCACAAAAAAATTTTGCTTGGTGAGATACAAACAAAAATTAATGTGAGTGGTCACCATAAGATGTTTAAAAAATACATTTTGTGTGATCAAAGGAGGTGTGTGTAACTTAGTTATCCCTATGAGTATTGTAACTCTACCCATCTGATATATATATATATATATATATATATATATATATATATATATCAGATGCCATCGGACGGGCTCTCGTCAGATGGCGGCTGATTTCTCCCCTTTACCAAATTTTTTTTTGATCCAACCATACCAAATTATAATTCATCCCCAATGAATGATGTGTATTTACAAAAAATCCATTTTTTGGAGTCCGTTTGATGATGTTTCTAATGGTTCAAAGTTTAACGATTTTTCAACAATACGACTTTTGCAACCATTAAATACATGATCAAATAGACTCTTAAACACGTGATTTTTATACATACACATATTGGGAGATGCATTACAATTTGGTAAGGATGGATCAAAAAAATGTGAGAAGGGGGAGAAATCAGCTGCCATCTGACGGGATCCCGTCCGATGGCATCTGATATTTTATATATATATATATATATATATATATATATATATATATATATAGAGAGAGAGAGAGAGAGAGAGAGAGAGAAAGAGACTTGTGTCATTACGGAAGGATTCAGCTTCGCGGCGAATCCTTCCCACCAAAGACAACCCTACGATATACGAATGCACGATCCATTCTGTTGAAGTTGATCTAAATTATTTAAATTAATTAAAAATCAAAAATCATGTATTTTGAATACTTTTTACCTACTCATCAAGTAGGCGCAAAATGGACGGTCAAAATAGTATGCCGGTTAATTTAACGGTGTAGAATATTTGAAATCTAAAAAAATTAGTGTGTGAGGTATTTTAAGTATTTAGATCATGATGAAATGATCGAATCGAGAATTTGTATGTCCAAAGAGGTAGATCTAAACGATATGCTATTTTCGATCGTCTATTTTGCGCCTACTTAATGGATGGGCAAAAAGTAATCAAAATACATAGTTTTTTATTTTTAGTTACTCAAAATAATGTAGGTCAACTTCAACAAAATGGATCTTACCTTTGGATATTGAGGGTTGTATTTCAGTGTGAAGGATTCCACCTCAAATCCTTCCAGAATGACACAAGTCTCTGACTCTGTCTCTCTCTCTCTCTCTCTTTATATATATATATATATATATATATATATATATATATATATATATATATATATATATATATATATATGAGAGAGAGAAATGTAAATCAGCTGACACAAGAGGCAACTCCCTCCTATGTCGCACTCAAACATCATATTTTCCGAGTGAATTTTCAAGATCCGACCGCACATTATCATATTCATATTCTAAAATATACACATATAAAAAAATCAAGTGATTTGAAATTCGTTTACTCATTGATCTAATCGTTCCATTTTGTTCTATTGTTAAAAAACCGTTAATGTTTGAACCCAAAGAAAATGGAGTAAACAAACTTCAAACCACTTAATTTTTATATGTGTATATCTTAGAATATGAAGATGATAATATGCGATCGGATCTTGAAAATTTACTCGAGAAATTGATTTTTGAGTGCGACATAGGAGGGAGTTGCCTCCTGTGTCAGCTGATTTACATTTCTCTTTATATATATATATGTATATGTGTATATATATATATGTATATATATATGTATATATATATTATATATAAATATATATGAGAAATATGTATATCCGATGTCATCTGACGGGATTCCTTCAAATTGCGACTGATTTCTCCCCCTCATAATTTTTTTTGATCCAACCTTACCAATTTGTAGTCTGTCCCCTAAGATGTGTATTTACAAAAAATCATGTATTATTGAGTCTGTTTGATCATGTTTCTAATAGTTCAAAGTTTAACAATTTTTCAACAATATGACTTTTGCAACCAGTAGATACATGATCAAATGGACTCCAAAATGTGTGATTTTTTATAAATACACATATAAGGAGACACATTACAATTTGGTATGATTGGATCAAAAAAATTATGGGAAGGGGGAGAAATCAGCCGCCATCTGACGGGATCCCGTCAGATGGCACCTGATATACATTATTCTCTCTCTCTATTATTTCAAGTAACTAAAAACAAAAAAATCATGTTTTTTAATATTTTTTACCCATCCATCAAGTTGGCGCAAAATGGAAGGTCGAAATAGTGAGTTGATTAGCTTGACGGTATAGAATATTTGAAATATAAAAATAGTGTGTGAGGGTTTTTAAATGTTTAGATCATAATAAAATGGTCGCATTGATATTTTTATGTCTAAAGACGTAGATCTAAGCAATATGCTATTTTTGACCGTCCATTTTGCGCCTACTCGATGGATGGGCAAAAAGGAGTAAAAATACATAATATTTGAATTTTAGTTACTTGAAATAATGTAAATAAACTTTAGCGGAATGGATCTTGCATTGGGATGTCATAGGTTTGTATTCAATGGGAAGGATTCCACCTCGAATCTTTCCGCAACTCTCTCCATAAATATATATACAGAGTGTAATGTCCCAATCCTGCGGATATGGAGATGTTACTGTGACGTATTTACGAGGGATAAAAATACCCTCACATATATACGCGAAGCATCAGTACAAGAAAGAACCAGAGCACGGAAGCACATTAGTAATATACATTCCAATAATATAATACAACTATACTGTTATCACAGAGCGTGATCCAATATTATATGAATATTACTTCACCAAAAGATGCAAAAATATGATTTACAAGGAGATTTACAAGATAAAAACGGGTAGATCATCACGAGTAGTAAAAGGGAATCTCGAGAGCCGAACAAGAGGGGCTGGAAGTAAAGAACAACGGATAATCTATGGCTAATCCGTACGCTTTCGCTGCACCACTCTATCTCCAACGAATGTTCCCCGCGTTCCAAGCTTCAGAATTTGAACATACAGGTCCCAGGTTGTTAGAAAACAAACCCGCAAGTATGTAAAATAAAGCCAAGTAGCGTGCACATGCAAACACAAATGTATCGATAAATCCAAATTAGAAAAGTATATCTCAAAAATCGTGTCATGAGTATACACACACAAGTATGTAATAAGACAATAATTAATGCATTAGATGTAGCTGTGGCAAAACCAGTTGTACAAGCTCATCTGACAGATTCAACAGATTAGCATATCGAGGGGATAATCCAAACAAGAAAACCCTCATATATATATACCTTACATCTCGTATCGCCATCATTTGAGTGCATACAACCTGAGTTACCCTCAAAGTAACAGAATAGGAAAATAATATAAACAGATACCAAGAAGTGTGTCGTGTATTCAAGTCACGCATGCATGCAATAAGCAGTAAACAAGAATCAATATAAAATCAGAGAGCAAGTCAAGAGATTAAATACAGTAAAATAGGTATAATGTCAAGTAAGAGGCAAGCAGTGTATATAATATACAATCAATAAAAACTAGTATCGTTTGTTATTTTAGTCATTCTCTGTCAATGTTCCTTAACACTAGTTATCCACACTGGAGTACCTACTTCTGTAGGACTCATCGAAATTATAATATCTAGTATCATTACCCGAACGAGAAAGTGATTAAATAACACCGTTTCTAATATTATCATCGTATACGGAGTGAGGCATGTGAAGTCCAAGGATATCAGAGCATAATTACTATAACACAGAATTAATATATAAGAGGTGACAAGATAACTTGATTACTTGAATTTTTGCAAAGAGTACTTCAAATATATTTTTCCTTTATCAAAATGCATTTTCAAAATATTAACACGTTACTTCTTTTTCATTATGGGTTTTGTGGGTGTAATTCACTAAAAACCCTCACGAGACAAAACTCGTCCTCTAGGGTAACCTAGATGTTTAACGGCTTATTGTACATGCTAAGTGCAACAATGGTTCTTACGAAAGTAAGTTAGATTAGGTTATCTCTATTTTTCGTTTTTTGTTTTACTCGAGGACAAGTAAGAGATGGGTGTGGAGTGTGATTATATACGTGCATTACATATATAGTGTCACATTTCCTTATTTATTATGTAATAAAACTCTGCTATTTAATTCATTTTCATGTCTAATGATGTGCAGAGTAATTAATGAAAAAAGAAGAAATGGATCGGTTTATCTAATTAAATCCAGAGTTTAAAAAGCTCAAGAAAATCAACAAACTCATATCCAGAGGTTTAGAAGTAATTCTATCTGAAGACAGAGTATATTAGAGAAGATAATCCCAATTAAAAATCAGTTAAAAATGAAATTTTGAAGATCCATTTGGTTAGCTGAGGATCAACATGACATATCGCAAAATTCAGAGCTCAAATAGAACTCCCAATGGATAAAAGGAGATATCGGGACATCACAGCCACATTAGCCCTAGATCTGGCCACCTGGCCAGATTCAGGCCGCGAAAACGTGGCCAAAGTCGTGTTTCCATGGCTATCTATTTGAATCAGGGTGAACGTTTGTTCCCCTATCTTCATACGTTATCTCTTATCTCATTTCTCCTATAAATACTGGCATTTTCAAAGATAGAAGGGCACCACTCCAGCAGAGAGTTAGAATTAGACTTAGGCTTGTAGTTTAACTTAGATTTATGTTTTCTTTATGTAAATTTTTGTTTTTCTTTATGTAACTGAGATCAGAGAAAAGTTTCATGAGAGAGGGGGAGAATAAGGTTGTATTGAGAGTGACACCAGTATAAATTTTCTCTTTTCTTTTATTGTTATTCCATTTTAATCAAAGTTACATTCTTGTTTTATTCTTCTTCTTTTTACTTGCTTCTTCTGTGATTTGTAATCCAAGTGAATCCTATAACCTCGAATCTGTCTTGCCTTTGCAAGTGCCACTGATGGCTAATGGTGATGGATATTTTTTCCTAAATCGTGTAATAGTTTAGTATTATTTTTTGCATTTTTATTTAGTTTTATTAAACCGGTTTGGAATGGAGAAGATCTTATATGCCATGTTGAGATCGCCTTCAAGCTAAGGTAAGTTGTTGCAACGAATCCAAGGTAAGCAAGCACCGAAGAGGTAAGTAAGTTTCTTAGTTTTCTTTCTTTCTTTATTTCTTAGTTTAATACATCTTCAAAACCAACACCTCTTCTTTCTTTATTCTTCTTTCTTTTTAACTTAGTTTAGATACACTTCTAAACTCCAATACCATTTCTTCTACCATCTTTTATTTTCTATTCTTCTTAACTCTTAATACTTTTTCTTTTCTTTAAAAAACTAAGATGAAATAATTTAACCGATCTAGTAACTTAGAAATGTCTTACTAAAAGCTTCTATCACAGTTCTTCCTTGTGGATCACAACCCGCATAACCACTTGCTATAGCTGTAGAACTAGGCAACCTTGCACTTTCTTAATCTATTTCTAAACTTCTCTTTCTGTGCACAGGTTTGCCTCGATCAGCAGCCCGCAGAGTGGTCTCTCGCGGTGACTCTACCTCAAAACTTAGAGAATACAAGGCCAAGACCTATTGGATAGATTCGCCCCAGGGTTGTGCCCCAGATACCTGCAACCTACCAAGTGTTAGTACCAACACAAACACACACACACACACACACACACACACACAATAAACAAGGGAACCGTAGTATGATTAAGCCTGGAGGCTATACAAATATAGGCACCGATACAAGCATTCCACATATACAATGTATAATCCATTTTATTACTACAAATACAATACAATATACAAATCACACAACCAATACATGTACAACACACCCACATGAAATACATCACCTAAACATAAAATAATGATACTAGCTAAAATCAAAGGATTTGCACTCACTTAAATAATTATTCGGGCACGATTACATTCTTTGGGGAAACATCAGGAATGAAGGAGAGAGAAAGAGAGAGAAAGAGAGAGAGAGCGTGAGGGAGAGGAGAGAGGGAATTTAATAGGGAGATTAGTTGGGCAGAGAGGAATTAATTAGAGGAGAGAAGGAGAGAGAGAATAAAAGAAGCAAAGAGAGAAGAATAAAAACAGAGAGAGAGAGAGAAAGAAAGAAATAAAGAAAGAATGACGAAAAAAGAAAAGAGAAGAAAATGAAAAGAAAAGAGGGACAGGGAGGCAGGTCAGGGCTGGTCAACCGGCCTGCTGCACAGCGGAGAGCCTGGCGGCGCTGGGCCCTGAAGCCCAGGCGGAGGAGGATGGGAGAGAGTGATGGTAGAGGTATTGTTGATGATGTTGAAGAAGATGATGTTTTTGATGATGGAGAGATGACTTGGAGGAGGAGGTGGTGGTGAGTGATGGAATTGAAGAATGGCAGTGCTGATGATTATGGTGGAGACGATAGTGAAATTGAAGTGGTGGTGGAGAATTTGTGATGGTGATGGTGAAGAAAATTAAAGTAAGAGATGAAGAAATTGGAGGAGATGGAAGAGAAAGGAGATGGTGGTGGTGAGTAGGGGGTGATGAGGCTGGCTGTCGGGGATGGGCCACCGGCGGTGGTGTGGTGCTAGCGATGGGGAATGAAGGAGAGGAGAGAGAGAGAGAGAGAGAGAGAGAGTCAAAGTGGGAGAGATAGGGGGAGAGAGATGGAGATTGAGATACATAGAGAGATGATGGAAGTGAGGGGGAGTTGGTGGGGTGCAGCGTATAGGGGAAGCCGATAAAGAGATGGGGAGCAGGTGGTAAGGACAAAAAGGAAGGAAAGAAAAAGAAGGAAAAGGAAGAAGAAAGGAAAGGAAAAGAAAAGGAAGAAAAAAAAAGAAAAAGAAAAAGAAAAAACGGAAAAGAAAAAAAGAAAAAGAAAAGAAGGGAAAGAAAGAAAAAAGAAAAGAAAAAGGGAAATTGAAAAATTAAATAGAAGAGTAGAGAAGGAAAAAAAGCAAGAAAGGAAAAGAACAAAAAATACTAATATTATTTAAGTCAGGCAATTTTTTACTAATTTAGAAAAATCCCCAAAATTTTCTAAAATAGAAAATATTATCCTGATGAACACTATGAATCAAATTAAAGAAATTCAATTACGTTTGAAAAAATCCTGAAACCGATCGGTGATACTGGTCGACACCGATTTTAGGAGATTTTGCAAAGTAATTCAGAGAAATTCTAGAAAATAAAAAATCCACAATATTGAAAAATACTACCTGAAACTGAAACTGGTCAATTCTGGCTATCAGAAAAAGTCAAATCAAGCAGTACACTGAGATCGGGTCCCGGATTCGAATTCGGGCTGACTCTAACTCCAGAAATTCGGATTTGATACTAAATAATAATATAAATAATCACAAAATAAAAATAAATACAGAGAAAAGTAGAAAAATATGATCAAAAAATTGGGACACGTACTCAGGTTCATATTTCGGGAACAGGGTGTTACAGAGAGAGATAGACTTGTGTAGTTCTGAAAGGATTCGAGCTCGAATCCTTCCCATTCAAATACAACCATGAAATACACCTAAAGGGGGGTGAATAGGTGTACTAACTAATCTAGGGCAGATGATGCGGAATTAAAACTTAATTGTAAACGCACTGTGTGTAACCAAGAGTGTGCCCGAATTTCCTGTGAAGGGCTCTGAACTACTCCTCTAGATTCCTCTACACTAAGAGTTGAGGTGCTTAATAAGCTCTCTTGGTTGAATACAAGTGTGGGCACACACAGACTATATCTAACATATGAATATGAACAATGTAAAGCAATACAAGATATAAAGAGAGATAGAGTTGAGAGATAGTGGATCAAACACAACCACCGAGATATGTTTCGAGATTCGAGCCACTGCTTCATGTTAACGCCTTCACACAGAAGGATTTTTACTATGTCCACACAGGACCTTCCATAAAGGGACCTCCATCGAGGAATTACAACTCTATACCGGGAGTACACAACTCCTCTCTCTAATACAAATACCCTACACAAGTGGCAAGGCACAAAACCAAAACAAAGAAAAAGTTTACAACTTGGTGATCCAATGATCACAAAGTCTCTCTTGTTGAACTTGAAAGATCATAAACAATTTTTCTCACAATAACAAGATCCTATAGATAGATATTGAATTGATAGCTCAAGTGTGAGAAAAACAAAGTGTTTTGAAAAAGAAAACACAAAGAAAAACGCTTGGGAAAAACTTCTTGACAGATAAAGAAATAAAGAACAAAACTAGAATTCTCAAATATTGGTTTTCTTTGATTTTTCAAAAACTTTGAAACAAATAAAGATAAGAGAATTTTTGGCACAAAAACTTGTTTTGAAAACTTCCTGAAAATCCTTAAGAAGATGGGAAAAATTGCTCTCAAAAATCTTGGTTAAAATTGGCCAAAGGAACCCGTATTTATAGGGGATCCAAAATATTGCCGTTAGGGTCTAGGTCAGGTCAAAATTGACCTGTCGGTCGACCATCCAACGGTCAGATTTCTAACCATTGGGGCTGTCGGTCAACTCCCAAGGCAATTTGCCTGTTGGTCGACCGCCCGGTCGACTGGGGCCAGAACCAGAGTCTCTCTGGTTCGGTCGACCATGCAGTCGACCGGGGCCAGATCCAGAGAGCAAGCTCGACCGTCCGGTCGACCGGCCCTAGGCCAAGGCAGGCTGTGCACGTCTGTGCACATCGGTCGACCGCCCGGTCGACCGCCAGCAGGCTTAGGCTGGGATTTAGGATTTGAAAAACATGATCTTTTTAATACCTATAAAATCCCATAAAATCACATAAAATTCATAAAAATAAGTTCTTATAAATATTTGAAGAACAAATATGTGTGACTAAAATTCAACACGTATTTCAAATAAATTGAACTATTTTTGTGATATGAAAATTTAGCTTTAAATCAAAAATGGTATTTTTCAAAACTTGAATTTTGAAATGAAAATTCGTTTTCTCCAAAACTTGTATAAGTACAAAAACATGATAGAGAAATACTTATGAAGCATAGTGTGTATGGATAGAATCCTATATACATATTAAAGATATATCTATGTTTTTGACATTAAATCCAAAACTAAGTTTTGTTAAAAGCAAAAGTTGAAACCATGAATTAGATATACATCAAAGTAAGTTTCTAAACATTATGAACTAAACAATGTATATGGATAAATCCACTATACATATAAAGCATGTAAAGTACTTTAGATGAAATCTATTCATGAAAACTAAAGATATGTTCTTTGAAAATCTAAAACCAGTTAAACCGAAGCCAAAAACTATTTTAACTTGTGTGTGAACTTGAGCATATCAAGACTAACTATCTTTACACAAGATCTAAAAATAAAACTAAGCTAAACAAACTGAAATCTTCTTGTAGAACTCCTTCTTCAAGTCGACTCGATCCAAACACGATCCAAATGAGTTTGACTCTAACCGAATGCTAGATGCGATCTTGACACTCAGCTCTTGAATCAACACGTGTTAGCTCTAAAACTGACTTTAAATCCTTTGTTGAAGCTAATCACTACTAAGATCTTGATCAATATCTGAAACTTATTAAACACAAGATCATTAATAAACTAACCTTCATAAGTTATCATCATCAAAACTAAGGTGAAAGGCCTCTGGGCCAACAATCTCCCCCTTTTTGATGTTGACAAATCTTATCAAGTTATATATGCACAAATTAAGAATAAGCTTTATAGAAGCTCCCCCTTAAATTATGCATAATCAATAAACATATAAAGATATGCAATGTAGCTCAAGATACCAAATAAAAACACTAAAAACAAGATATATATATATATATATATATATATATATATATATATATATATTATATATGTATATATATTATATATATATGCATAAACACTAAATGAAACATGCATATATAAACCTTAATCTTTCTCCTCCTTTCCGTCACTCATTAACAAAGGGGTGAAGACTGATTGCTAAAATGAAAGAACAATCAAAGAGTTAAGAATTTACCGTGTAGCTTGTGGCTAACGGGTCGTGTCCACGAGGAGGAATGTGATGAAAGCTTTTCGGTGATTCATTTATCAACAAAGAATTGTGCTCGTTTTTTTTAGTGAAAAGAGAATGGAAAGGAGGAGATGATTAAAAGAGAAATTGCAACTTTAGAGAAGGCTTTGGAGAAGGTGATTTAAAAAGCTTGAAAATTGTTTTGTTGATTATAGTAAGGAAGAAAATCTAGGCTCACTATCTCACTACTCAACTGTTCATTCTTCTATTGAAATCCTAAATGCCTCAACTTGATCATAGGCAAAACTTAAGATTGACTTTAGAAAGTTTGAAGTAAAGCACATAAAATGGTTGGAAGAGTTCACTCTTTTCTTTAAGAAATCGTTTTGAATCGAATGTTAAATCATCAAGCGCGAAGAAGCAAGTATGAAATAAAAATAGTTCAAGAAATGTTCTTAAAAGAAGTACGAGTTTAAAAATTCAAACCCATCCTCATGTGCCTTCAAGAACACTTTCAAGAAGAAAGGCTTTAAGTAAGGCATGCAAATGATTCATTGGGTCTTTTTCGTTAAAATCAGAAGAGAAGAAGAATTGAAGAGAGGTACAATAGTGAGCCCAGAAAAATGATCTAGCTACTCATGGAAAACAAAGAAGAAAGCAAGTAAATAATGCATGACATACCGTAATATAAGTGGAAGAAAATGTGGCTCGATTCTTGTATTGATGTCACTTCAATCTTCAAGTACAAGCACTCAATTCCTCTCTCTCACAAGTATTTATACTGGACTACAAATTGAAAAACAAAAATATAACTTTTGTACTATCTAACAAAGAGCCTAAATCCTTAGAAAATAAATAAAAATTCTAATCCTAGTCTTCGCTCCTTTTTCCTCTGTTGAAACTGGTATTTATAGGGAAAAACTAGAGGGGGGAGATCCCTGGAAGATTGGGGGAGCAAACGCTCCCCCAACTGACTTCAACAAGCCGCAAAAATGTGGCTAGGGCCGCGTTTTCACTGCCCTGGTGTGGCCATGTGGCCACACCCAATTGGTGGAATGCTCCGGTTTGGTGATTTGCCCATATCTTCTGCTGGTTTTCTCATTGCAGCTTCAGGATTTGACGAAACAGCCTTTGATTGTTAGCTTCAACCGATTGATTCAGGGAGAATTCTTCTCAACCGGTTTTCAACCTCTCTGATATGTCAAGATTTTGCCCTGATTCCTTGATTTCGAATTTATTCTGAATTAAATCAGAATTTGGTGAGCTTTTGGGCTTGTTTCTCTTTCCCTTCTTTTAGCAATTGGGCCTACATTAAACAAAGAAGAAGAAGACTTATTAATAGGATTTATTAGCTAAAAAGTATGGTGAGGTGACAATGTATATGCAATATATGTGACTAATCACACCCCCCACACTTATCTTTTGCTCGCCCCCAGCAAAATATCAGACTAATTCTAATCAATTATTAGACCACTTTCGCAGGTCACTCGATTGCACTGAGCATGTGAAACAAGCCGTTAAACCTCTAGGTTATCCCTAGAGGACGAGTTTTGTCTCGTGAGGATTTTCAGTGGATTGCACCCATAAAATCCATAAAGAAAGAGAAAAAAGTATATTTGTAAGGCTTTAAGTAATCTATAAGTTATAGAAATATCAAAATTTTCATTCCGAAACTCAGTCTTTATTCAAAAACATGTCATTAATTAAAGTAAGGAGTCAAATTGTACTTCTCATCTAGTCTATTAATTTACCCTGAGTCGTATGCACCATCATGACTGTGAAGTTGACTAAGGGTTCTTTAACATTAACTCCTATGCCTTATTTATATTTATTTTTGGTAGAATTTATTCCTCAATTTCATTAGGCTTTCTAATCTGCCTATGTAATGAGCCTTCAGTTGGTGACACCCAAACCGGACAGTTTTAGGGCACCAGGTGAGAAAACACCCCTAAGGACTTAAACACTCGAGCAGATAAGGCCGTGAAACCAAGGTTTTTATTTATAAGATGTACCCCTTTTAGGCGTGAATACTTATGCTTCATGAGGCATAAATACCCAGCTTAATCAGAGGATTTATATATATACATTTTTTTTCAAACTTATCTAATTATCTTTTGCATAAATACCAAGGCTTGCTTACACCAAAGCACCTAGCTAATCAATAATTAGATTTGTTTATATTTTTTTTATAAGGCATAAGAGTCTCTGTTTTTAAACCCTAAGTGTGTAAGTGTATTTAGTGTGCATATTTCATCAAGGTAAATATCAAGACTAAATTACTTTCACAAATTTTCTTTCTAACCCTAAACATCAAACAAGTTATCTGACTTTGACCAAGTAAAAGAAATCCTAATTATGATTTTCTTATTCCTTAAAATTGACTTAATTTCTTACAAAAAATATATCAAAATATTGTTCTAACCTTTAAAAAAGTTTTTTTTATATATATAATTTTTTCTTTTTTTTATACCATATCGTATATATGCTTGTGTTGTTTGTGTGTGCCTCACTTGTATTTAACCACGAGAGCTTCATATAGCACCTCAACTCTTATTTAGAGGAGTCAAGAGGAGTTAGTCCAGAGCCCTTCACCGGAAATTCGGCTACATTCTTTGGTTGCATTAAGTATTGTTGCAATTAAGTTTTTAATTTCCACATTTAGTTCATTAGATTAGCCGTACACCTATTCACCCCCCTCTAGGTGTACTTTCAGATACCTCCTACCGTTTTTTGCCCCTACCTGACTAATTAGCTTGTGGTCGGTTTCATACAATAACCTACCTCGAGAAATTGGCCTGTTAGGAGTTATCTAGGCCCAGATATCCTAGACTAGACTTGGAGATTATTTTTCTTTTTTCTTATTAGTTCTTTTCCTTTTACGTTTGTTTGTTGGGTGAATGTTATTTGTGTTGTGCGTGCAAGAGTGGCCCTGGGATCCAATTTCATCAAGGTTAGTTAGGAACACTCCACTTGCATCTACATCACCTCCTGAGTTTATTCCGTCATAGTTAACCATGTGTCGCTTTAAGACAAGTTTTAACCAATTAGAATATCACTTCCCTCTTGCTTTCAGTTACAAGAGACTAACGGTAATAATTTCGAGCTCAAACCCTAATTTATAAACACCCTTCCTAGATTTCATGGCGTGGAGTCTGAGGATGAATATTTCTTCATCCGGAAGTTTGAGAAGTATGTTTGATGATGCGGATTCCCCAACTGGGGGAAGATGCAGTAAAATTGAGATTCATTCCCTTTACTCTTAAGGATACAGCCAAGAAGTGGCTGTATAACTTATCTGTCGGTTCTGTTTCATCTTGGGATGATTTTGTTAAGGTTTTCCTTAAAAAATTCTACCCAATTCATAAGACCACCCTCATTAAAAAAAATATAATGCAGTTTAGACAAAGAGACCAATAAACTATTCTGAAAATATTTTGAGCGATTTAAGGATCTGTTAGCCCAATGTCCTCACCACAGAATAGAGAAATGATAGCAGTGCCAAATTCTCTATGACAGACTAGATTACTAAACCAAAATGCTCCTTGAGACTATGTGTCAAGGAGATTTCTTAAAGAAGAATGAGGATCAGGGTTGGGATTTATTTGAAGCCTTAACTGAAAAGACCATTCAGTGGGAGTCCTGTCCTGAAAAGACTAACCTTACAACATCCAGAACCGATATGCATTCCATTGAGTCTTCATAGCTGCCGAGTCTAAAATTTAATAATTGATGAGGAGACTAGAATTGTTAGAGGCTAGGGAACAGAACTCGGTGAACCAGATCAACCCACCCCAAATGCCAAATTCGGGTTGTACCTACTGCCATGCCTTGACTCACGTTTTTGAAGAGTGTCCTGTATACCAAGCTCAACAGATGCTACCCAATAATATGAATGCAGCCTTTACAGACAAATTTCAACCCCTACTCCAATACTTACAACCAGGAATGGAGGAATCATCCGAACTTTTCGTGGAGTCAGTCTAGTCCTGAGCAGCCGAGATAAAACTTTCCCCACTAATTCACTGCTCAGAATCATCAACTTAATTTTCAACCGAATTACCAGCAAAATTTTCAGCCCACTTTCCAACAACAACATCATCTAGAGAAAAGATGTCAGATTTGGAAAAAGCTTTAAAAACCATGTCTAAAACACAAGCTTCATTGATGAACAATCACAACTAGGTTATAAATAGGCTAGAAGTTTAGACTAGTCAATTGGCAAACTATCTAAATGAAAGACAAAAAGAAACATTATCAAGTCAGCCGTTGCATAATCTAAAGAACATCTTTCCTGTTCATGAAGCCGAGGACATAATACTGAAACAATGCAATATTGTTCACATTCTAAGATCTGAAAAGCAAGTAGACAACCAGGTTTCCAATGTCCCAGTTTTCAATCTCTCAGTGTCCAATTATCCAATGTTTGCACAACCAAAGCCTGTTTCAAATGACCCATCTTAATCAAGTTCACAGCCATCCACCTTAAAGTCTAAAGAAAAAGAAAAATTAGCTAAGTAAACATACAAGCCTATTGTACCATTCCCTAATAGGCTAACAAACACCAAGACAAATGCTCAAATGGAAAAGATAAGAGAAATATTTAATCAAGTTAAATAAATGTGCCACTTCTTGATGCCATTCAACAAGTACATCATACACAAAATTCTTAAAAGACATGTACACCAAGAAAAGATAAAAAAATATTCTCAAAAAGGTCTTCCTTGCCTCAAACATCAGTGAATTGCTATCCAGTCCCATCCCTGTAAAGTACAAAGACCCCAGATGCCCAACTATTTCATGTATTATAGGACAGACCACCATCAACTGGGCACTGCTTAATCTGGGAGCAAGTACCAACTTGCTCTCCTTTTTCATGTATCAGCAACTCGGGTTGGGCGACCTTCGTCCAACGTGGGTTACGATACAATTAGCTAATCATTCAGTGAAAGTTCCCAAGGGAGAAATCACTGATGTCCTTATATAGATTGGGGAGTTCATCTACCCTGTGGATTTTATTGTTTTAGAAACACAACACGTGCTGAATCTGAAAGCTCAGACCCCAGTCATTTTAAGATGACTCTTCCTAGCAACAGCAAATGCTATTATAAACTGTAAGAATGGGGGGTCAATGCGCCTAACTTTTGGAGACATGACTAAGGAGATAAATGTTTTCCACCTAGGAAAATAACCTCGAGATTTGGATGATCAATCATTCAAAGTGAACTTGATTGAGGGGTTAACTAGTAAACATGAGGAAGAGCCAAAATATGAGTCTGAACACAAATTTAATTTGGAGTCGGATGACTTCAATCTTGACCAAATAGTTGACTTCGCGGTAGAATGGGCAACGAACACAACCCCGATCAACCCTTTTCAGAAAGAACAATCCTCAATTGAGCAAATCCCCTCTTCCAAACTAAAAACTCTTCCTAGTCACCTCAAGTACAAGTGCTTGGGTGAAAAAGAAGTCTGGTTATCATCGCTTCTCATTTAACGGAAAAACAAAAAGGGGATCTTCTTGTAGTGTTGAGAAAAAATAAAGAGGTCATTGGCTGGACCATGGGTGACATCAAGGGGATCAGCCCATCAATTGTGCAACACCATATTCATCTGATAGAAGAGGCAAAACCCAAATGAGACCCACAGCGTAGACTCAACCCCATCATGCAAGAGGTTATACGTGTAGAAATCCTTAAACTTCCAGACAATGGGATAAATTATCTCATATCTAATAGCCAATGAGTGAGTCTACTCCACGATATGTCCAAGAAAGCTGGCTTTACTATGGTAGAAAATGACAAAAGAGAATTAGTGCAAACTCATCTTCTGATGAAGATTTGAGTTTGCATTGATTATCACAAGCTAAATTCCGCCACATGTAAAGACCACTTTCCTCTTCCCTTTATAGATCAGATGTTAGAAGGATTGATCGGATACGAGTATTATTCTTTTCTGGATGGATATTTAGGATACAATCAAATTCTCATTGCTCCCAAAGACCAAGAGAAAATGACTTTCACTTGTCCCTTTGGAATATTTGCACGCCGTAGGATGCCATTTGAATTATGCAACGCTCCTGTAATCTTCCAACGATGCATGCTTAGTCTATTTTCGGACATGGTGGAATAATTTTAGAGATATTTATGGATGACTTTTCGATCTATGGAGATTCCTTTGACCAATGCCCGCATCATCTCAAATTAGTTCTAAAAAGATGCATGAAAAAAATGTCACACTTAACCGGGAAAAGTGTCATTTCATGGTCAACATGAAATCGTCCTTGATATGAGGTTTCAAGAAGAGGAATTGAGGTTGATAAATCCAAGGTGGAAGTGATAACCAAATTCCCTGTGCCAAAATGCATAAAAGACATCAGATCTTTTCTAGGGCACATCAGTTTCTATAGAAGATTCATAAAAGAGTTTAGTAAGATTGCTAGACCTTTGATAAATCTATTAGCTAAGGATGTGCCCTTCTATTTTGATGATGGATGTCTAAAAGCTTGGGAGTGGTTGAAACAAGAACTTGTCTCTGCCCCAATTATCTCGGCACCTGATTGGACTAAACCATTCAAAATCATGTGTGTTGCCTCTGATTTTGCTATTAGTGCTGTCCTAGGATGGCATATCGATAATAGGCAATACGTGATCTATTATGCAAGTAGGACACTAAATGATGTCCAAATCAATTAAGCGATAACTAAAAAGGAATTTTTGCCCCTTGTATTTACGTTGGAGAAATTTTGACAATACTTACTCTGGTCCAAAATAATGGTGTTCACCGATCATTCTGCCCTATGATATCTAATGGAAAAGGGACACTAAGGCTAGATTTATTTGTTGGATCCTTCTTTTGCAAGAGTTTGACCCTGAAATAAAGGACAAAAAGGGCATTGAAAATGGGGTGGCAGATCACTTGTCAAGAATCCCCAATGCACCTGTGAAAACAATACCGATCAATGAGAACTTTCCTGATGAATACATCCTAGTGATGTGTAAAGAGCCTTGGTATGCTGACATTGTAAACTATCTTGCAACCGGGCAAATACCTTCAAGTTTGTCAAGTTAGGACAAACATCGCATTTTCACAAAGATACGGTTCTTCTTCTGGGATGAACCATATCTCTTCAAATATTATCCTGATCAGATCATAAGAAGATGTCTTCCAGAGGATGAGCACAACAGTGTGTTGACCTTTTATCATGAGTTTGCATGCGGTGGATACTTTGGTCCCCGCAAGACTGCTGAGAAAGTTCTACAGAGTGGGTTTTATTGACCCACTCTATTCAAGGACTCTTTTAAATTCTGCAAACTCTGTATAAAATGTCAAATGACTGGTTGGATAACACAAAAGCACATTATGCCCCTTAACTCAATTTTGGAAGTAGAAATTTTCGATATTTGAGGCATCGATTTTATGGGACCCTTCCCTAGCTCGTTCGGTAACAAATACATTTTGGATGTTGTAGACTATATTTCTAAGTGGGTCGAAGAAGTACCAACGAGGACAAATGATAGCTAAGTTGTCATCAAATTTTTTAGAGAAAACATCATTTCCCGCTTCAGAGTCCCCTGTGCGATAATAAGTGACAATGGGACTCATTTCTGCAATCGGGCTTTTGAAGCCCTAATGCGAAAGTACTCCATATCTCATAAATTATCCACGACATACCATCCTCAAATGAACAGGCAGATCAATGTAACTAATGGACAAATAAAACTCATACTGGAGAAAACCGTTTGGCAAAATAGGAAGGATTGGTCAGTTAAGCTTATCGATGCACTCTGGGCTTACCGAACCGCTTTCATAACTGTTCTAGGAATGTCTCCATACCAAGTTGTGTTTGATAAACCCTGCCATCTGCCAGTGGAACTAAAGCACTGTGATTTATGGACCATAAGGCAACTCAATTTTGACTTGAACAAAACTAGTGATTTGTGAAAACTGAAGATTTTCGAGTTAGAAGAGATAAGAAATGAAGCTTACAACAATGCCTGAATTTTCAAAAGCAGAACCAAACTTTTTCATAATCAATCCATCCATAGAAAAAAAATTGTCCCAGGACAAAAAGTTTTGCTATACAACTCTAGACTCCATCTCTTTGCTAAAAAGTTAGAAACACGTTGGTCAGGGCCTTTTTTGGTAAAAACTGTCTTTCCACACGATGCAGTGAAAATCTCAAATCCTAAGAATGGTGACGTGTTTAAGGTCAATGGACAACGATTGAAACTGTTCTTGACTACCGAGCCTGAGCCACATGGAGTTACTGAACTTGGTCGCTGTGACCCAGTATACAAGTGACTAGGCCTTTCTCTGATTTCCCCAGTTGTTCATTGTAAAAAAAATTCTTAAGGGATTCTTTTTGTAAATAATCACTTTTTCTTTCCTTTTTCTTTTAAAAATAAAAAATATAAAACAAAAGATTTGTTGGATTTTTAACAGAATTTTAAATACCTAAATCTCTTATTTGAATTTCAAATCTCCTCCAAGGGAAAAATAGGAAAGATCCCAAAGTCTCACCATATTTAAACCCTTCTTTTCTCTCCTCCGTGCATCGTCTTCTAAACCTAGACCCAGATCTGAAGAGGAGAGATGGAGGCGCCGCCATCCCCCAAAACCCAACCCTTCTTTCTACCTTTTTGTCGCGGAAACCCATTTCTTGCCGCGTTTCCAAGGCCTGTCTACAGAGCCAGCCACGTTATCAAGCTTCACATAAGTCGCCATCAACTGTAGATCTAAGATCTACTTCCATCTTCCTCTCTGCGACCACCTAGACTACTCAGGCAGTCTATTTCTGGTTATTTCCCCCCACAGTTTCTGGGGAAGATTTGCGAGTCCTTTTCCCTCCTATTGTGATTCTTTTCTTCATTGTTATCCATGGCACCCATAATATTTGCTGAGAAAACTTTTTCTAGGATTTTAACAAATGTTAAAGGGTATGGAACTATTTTTATAGATCGCATAAGGGAAAGGCATTAGTATGGATTAGTATATGATAAAGATGAAAGTGATGCGTTTTATTGCCCTGATGTGGTCGCACAATTTTACACAAATATTGGCACATCCACAATTGACCATGATCTCCATCAGTTTATTGTGCACTTTGACTCAGGGGATTTAGTTGTTAATATTAACACAATTGAGGACATCACATGAATCCCCTGCCCTCCACAGCATGTTGCACCTGTACCACTCATCGATTATATGTCTATTATGGGTGTGAGATGTCTAGAAACAGACCGTGGTCTCAAGACGAGCACCGCATTTCGTAATGTTCATTGTGTTGGATGATGGGTCCAACGCAACATCTAGGTATAGATCACACGACCTCAGTCAACAGACCAGTACTGCAGATTGTACACAGATTGTTGACCAGGCAGCACATGGTCTATTTGAACACAGTCCTCTAGCAACACTTGATTGCCAATTTTCAGTGCATTTGGGGTGCAAAGTATCCGCACCCGGTCCTTGTCTCTCACTTGTGCAGACACTTTTTGCCGGATGAAGTATTTTCAGCATATGACCGGGTCTTTCCACTGAGCGCATCATGAGTGCCTACAATAATTTCCTTCATGTGGTATGGACACCTACCGTCATGACAGAGGACGTTCCTGCTGAGACTTCCTTAGAAGAATAGAGTGAGGAGCAGGATGAGAGTGCATTTTGGCAGTAGCCACCTGTTGTCCTAAAGGTCCATCACTCTAGTTTTGATGATGTTAACTCATGTAGTTATAGTACTAATAATCATGTGCTTATTTAGCTTCAGATATTTGATCAAAATCTTAGTAGGTGTTTAGCTTAAACAAAAATTCAAAGTCAAGTTTTGGAGCTAACACATGATAATTCAAGAGCTCAGGCATCAAGATCGCATCTAGCACTCGGTTGGAGTCAAGCTCATTTGGATCGTATTTGAATCAAGTCATCTTGAAGATGAAGATCGACAAGAAGACCTCGGCTTGTTTTAGTTAGAATTTTGTTTTAGGATATAATGTAAAGGATAGATTAGTTGTGGATTGCTCAAGCTTATACACTCACATAAAACTTTAGTTTTCGGAAAATACGGTTTTGGTTTTCATGATTAAATTTCTATATCTCAAAAACTAATTCACATGTTTGTAATATGTGTTGATTTTTCAAATGAACTTATTTTTGTAGGATTTATGAAGATTTTATGATATTTAAAATGTATTTAAAAAGATCTTTAATAAACCCTGAAAAATGTGTTTTTAGGCTGCTTGCGATCGACCGATCGATGATCGAAGGCTAAGCCAGTTAACCGAGCGGTTGACTGACGTGCACAAGCCCATATGACTTGAGCTTGGTCGATCGTCCGGTCGATGGCAATAGAGATCAACCGACCAATCGGTCGACTGACTGAGTTTGCAGAGCTCTCGGGTTTTCTCAGTCGACTGGGCGGCCGACCATTCTGCTGATCTGCTCGACACCCTTATAGATTTCTTATCATAACCTTTTATTCTTAAATTCAATTAATATGTCTTAAATTGCATTTCAAAGATAATTTTTAGGGCTACATTTCTTATTCAATAATTATTTTCTGATTCAAATGTTAAAGATGTCAAATATTGGGTTGAAATCTGTTCTTGTTCTGAAAATAGTTTACAGTTTTTGATTTGACACCTTTCAGTATTTTATTGATAACTTTCTACTCTAAAATGATATTGAGCTGATTTAAGTTGCACTAGAACGAATACTCACAGATTTACAAATTATTATTATACACTTATTTTTAAATTCTGAATTTTTAGGCCTGAAAAATGTGCTCAAACTTAACCAACAGACCGCCAGATTGGCAATAACGGTTATTTCCTTTAAAAACTGTTTTAAAATATGTTTCTTTTAAAACGAGGAAAGTTGAATTTTTTATGGTCAATTTCTTCCTCTTTAAACCTGGTAAAACTATTCTAAAAGTGTTATTCTAAAACCTATATAAGAGGTCATTGGGATTGAATATTTCAAAACAACAAATTCTTTTGAAAATCTAGTTTCTGCTTTCAAAGAGAAAAAGTTTCAAGTTTGCTTTTGTACTCTTATTTTCAAAGTTTTATTTGAGTTTTTTATTCTTAAAATCTCTCTTTCTGATTTTCACTCTCACTTACATCCTTGAGCTTCAAGTTTACATTTTACTGTATAGGGTTTTTGTAAGAGAGTTGCAAAGAGAGTATTTGTGATCTCTTGATCACCAAGGTTTTTGAGTGCTATTCTTCCTATCTTTTTCAGTGGTTTGCAGCAAGTTTAGTTTTTGAGCCTAAAAAGTTTTATCTTTTATTTGTTTTCAAAGTATTGAAAAATCAAAGAAAAGGGAATCTTTGGGAAATTAGTTTTGATCTTTCTTTACAACTCTATTTGGTATTTTTTCCCAGTGTTTTTTCTTCGTTATTCTCTTTTTCAAATAGTTTATTTTTCTCACACTTACGCTATCATCTCTAATCCTATCTATAGGATATTGTTTTTGTGAGAAAATATTTTTGTGGTCTATTGTGATCACCAAGTGTTGTTTGTGATCATTGGATCACTAAGATTGTAATCTTTTTTTGGTTTGGCTTTGTGCCTATCCCTCTTATGTAGAGGTGATTGTGTTTGAGAGAAGAGTAGTGTACGCTAAGTATAGTGTTGTAATTCCACAGTGGAGGTACCTTTATGGAAGGTCCTGTGTGAACATAGTGGAAATCCTTCTGAAGGCGGGAACGTAGAGCAGTGGCTCGAACCTCAAAACATATCTTATTGTTTGTGTTTGATCCACTATCTCTCAACTCTATCTCTCTTATATCTTGTATTACTTTATATTGTACATATCCATATGCTAGATATACTTTGTGTGTGCTCACACCTGTGTTGAACAAAGAGAGCTTCATGTAGCACCTCAACTCTTAATCTAGAGGAATCCTAAGGAGATAATCCAGAGCCCTTCACCGGGAATTCGGCTACACTCTTTGATTACATATAGTGTGTTGCAATTGAGTTTTAAATTCCACATTATTTGTTCTAAATTAGTTAGTATACCTATTCACCCCCCCTTTAAGTGTATTTCACCACCCTCTGTGACGCTAAGACCTTTATGTCCTCCATCTAGAAGGGCATGAAGAAAATTTTCAAGAGGCAGGACAAATTGAGGAGAAAGGTGGAGGAACAAAATGAGAGATTAGAATGAATTGAGGAGGGTTTGTGGTATTCTCAATCAATTGGCCCAAGCACTTCAGCTGGCCTGAGTAGGCGCCCGAGGTGATATCAGGACATAAACTATCTTATGCATTTGCATTTCATTTTCATACATTGAGGACTAGCATGTGATAGGTGTAGGGGGAGGGTACTAACATAGGATTTTTCTTTCTTTTTATTTTTCTTTCTTTTTATTTTCCTTTCTAGAGGATTGTTCTTTCTTTTTTATTTCTAGATTTTTTTTTTAGGATTTTCCCTTTTAGATTTTTTTCTTTTTTAGGAATTTTCATTCTTTTTCTAGGAAATTTATCCCTAGATTTTTCATTTAAAAAATATATATATACAATAAAATAAAAACATATTTTGAAATAAGAAAAGTGTTTTGATCCATCTTTAAGAAAATTAATTTGATCTTAGGAATTAGGAAAACTCTAAACTAGGATTTCTTAATTTAAGATTGAAACAAAAAGAATTATTAGATTTTTAGGTTAAGAAAGAAAAAGTAGAAAGATAAAGGGATCTTGAATTTTTTTTCTAAATATTATATACATTTACATATTGAGGGATTAAAACAAAGACTTAAATGTCTTTATAAAAAAATGGTGTAATTAAATAAACACTAGATCACTACTTAAGCTGGTTAATTGTGCCCTAGTAAGCATGATCAGTCACGCCTAAAGGTGGTTAAGTCCTTAGCGTTCGTAGCCTTTTTTACTTGAGTCTTTGAACTCAGGGGATGTATTCTCATTCGGTGCCCTAAGACCGTCTGGTCTGGGAGTCATCGGTTCAAGATTCACTACATGGGTTAATTAGAAAGCCTAATGAAGCTAAGAAAAAATGTATATATATGTCTATATTAAATAAAAATATAAATATAAATAAAGGTACCACAGTCTGAATAGCGATTCCTCATATATATGTGTATATCTTCTAGGCTTGCTGCAAAATCCAATAATCAATCTACTCTCAACCACTTAACCCTATTTGAAGACAAAACTTCAAGTGGAGAGTTATAATTAATAAGGAATAGTTTAGGTTAAGCTAAAACCACAAGATCACTTTATTTTCGCGAAAATGGATCATAAACTTTCTTTCTTTTAAAATATGTTTAAAAAACCGCTAACATTTGTTTTCTCTTTTTTATGGATTTTGTGGGTGTAATCCGCTGAAAACCCTCAAGAGACAAAACTCCTCCTCTAGGGGTAACTTAGAGGTTTAACGGCTTGTTGCACGTGCTCAGTGCGTGGTGTAATAACTTCTTAGTTTCTTAGATTAGTTTTTTGTTTGCTCGAGGATGAGCATAAAGATAAGTATGGGGGTGCGATTAGTAACCAATTTTGCATCATCATCATCAGATTTCCCACCATATTATGTTAATTATGTTACTAATAAATCTCATTTGGGTATTTAGCAGATAATTAAAAGGACAAGGGCAAGATGGTAACAAAATTCTAATTTTCAGCTATTTTCAGATAATTAAAAGTGATTTCTTGCGGAGCAAGAATGATGCTTCTAGAGAGGGGTAGATTAGTCCTAAAAATTAGAGAATGAATCTGGAGTAATGCTAGCCAAAGTGCACAAGAAATGGATATTCCTCAGAGCTACCCTTCAAGAAGAGAGAAAGATGGCACTGGATCAGGGCCTCCGCGCCTGATCAAGCCGCGAAAACGCGGCTTTTTGCCGCGTTTTCATGGCATTCTCTTGGATACAAGCCTGGATCGACGACACCTGGCTGATCGTTTCGTGCTCTCCAAGCCTCTGCAGTGTATAAATACCCTGTAAAAATATCCAAGAGAGAGTTAGACAAAGAACAGAGAGCAGAGTACCTTAATTGCTTTTGCTACCTAATTTCTCTTGTACTTGTGTATCATTGGAAATTAGTTTAGGTTTTCATTCCAAAATTTGAGTGAGGAAGAGAGATTGCTATCGTAATTGAGAAGGTGACAATCAATACAAGAATTTTTCTTCTCCTCATTTATCTTTCTTGCAATCTTTTAGTTGTGTTTTTATTTCATGTCTCTAATAATATCTAACTCCTCTAATAAGCTTTTCATTTTTTACTTTAATTCTATGTCTAACTAACTTTCTTTTTGCATGGCTAACTAACTACTAACTCACTAACCTTACCTACTTGATTGATAACCCACATGAATTAAATAGCATGCCAATAAGCCTTATGCAAGTAAGAGCTATAGATGTCTTATGATGAAGGGTTCTAACTCTAACTCTCTAACAAGCAATCTAACTCTTATATTTTATGCTCTAACTTTATGTTCTTAATGATTTATTGATTTCTTAACTTGCTTGTTTTGACTCGAAGAATACCCACTCATCTTTGTCGATTCCGATAGAGTACTTGTTTCTCACCCTAATCTCACCTTAAAATGAATCTTGATTGGGTGATATTCAAGTTTTTTCCGTGTAACGCAAAGTGGAGGGTGAATGACTTTCATTAGAACACCACATGACTAGTTCTCAAAATATAAGACTTGTGCATGCTAAGGATCCACTGTGAGGCTCTATCATTAAGCAAGTTAATGATTAGTGGGATTCATTATTAGAAGGTTAGCCATGCAATCTTTCTCATTTTTGAAAACTTAAAACTTTTTCAAGCGACCTTTTCTTTATTAGCTTCTTCAACTTCTTCAAAATCCTTTTTCAAACTCTTTCTTAAAATATTTTTTCAAACTCTCTTTTAAATTTTCTTTTAGTTTCTTTTCTTCTCTTCATTTGCAATCGCCATTTTCTTGAAACCACATTTCTTCTCACTTTGTTTTTACTCGTCTTTTCAATCACCACTCATTCACTTCATGTTTTATTTTTCCTTTCCATCTCCCACAGTTTTCACAAGCTTCTTTTATTTATTTCATTGAAACAAAGAAGAAGTATCTTTAGAAAACAAAGAAAAACTGAACAAAGCTTCTATCGCTCCCCCTCCTTGTGGATACGACTCGTTTTGCCACTTGGCTATAGAAAAGTTCAAAGGAACATAAGCACATTCTCTAAAGGACATAACTCACATCAACTCTGAAATCACAATTTTTAGTGCATGCTCTTTTTTCGAACAAGTGACAATCAATATAATGTTCCCTCTTCTTCATTGTTACTCAATCTATTAGGTCGTTGCTTTATTTCTTCTCTTTCTACAATTCTTTTATTCTGAGATAAATCTTCTCAAATGATTCAAGGTAAGAATTCATCCAAAACAGGTAACTTTTCTTTATTTTTTTTCATTTCATTTCTTAGTTTACAAACATGATTTTAAAGCCAATACTTTTTCTTATTTCTTTTCTATTCTTTCTCTTTTAAGATAGTTCTTCTTTAAATTAAAACAACAACACTATCTTCTTCGATCTTCTTTTCTTCTCTTTTAACATTAACACTTTTTCTTTCTTTTCAAAAACTAAGAAGAAATGTTTAAAACCATTTTAAGTAACTTAAAAAGAATTACTAAAAGCTTCCATCTCAAGTCCCTTCTTGTGAATCACAACCCGCATAGTCACTTGTTATAGCTGTAGAATTGAGCAACCTAGCACGTTCCTAAACTTTATATTTTATGTACAGGTTCAGACCCGATCAAATTTTTGCGCCATTGCTAGGAGGAACGATAAGTAATCTTTATAATTTATTTAACTATTTAACTATTTTCTTCTCTGTTTTTATGTACAGGGGCTAAATTCTGAAAATCAACAGTTACAGAACATATATAGCAATCCTGAGCCTCTGCTCTATAAAGCAGAGATCAGGGCACCACATCATTACCGTCGTAACGAGGCCAAAGCCGCGATTTCGCGATAGTTGTGGGGAGACTAGTAACCTGCTTTCTTGTAAGTTACTTGAAATTTCAATATCTATCTTTGCAGTTAGTAGTTTTTTATTTAGTTCACTGCACATACTAATTCTAACTCAACAATAACATGGTTGATGTAAATGCTAAAAATTGTTTAGACTTTGCATCTAGGGCATTTATCTATTTCATTACATTTATAGTACTGTTGAAGAGTGCAAGAGTAAGGTACATTTGCATCGCATGTAGCTTAACGAAACACAGTTATATGATTTATTTCTTGAGTGTTATTTAGCTATATACATGCATACGCACTAAAATGAATTAAGGGATTGTCCTATAAATATGATAAGGTGGGGAAGTCATTACCCTTCTTTAGCTCAAAAACTATCTCCTCACTCACTAACCTAGCCTAACTTAAAATTGAGTAGATGTTGGTCCTAGGGATATTTCGGACTCATTAGGAGATTAACCTAAGGGTAAAGTTGTTAGAGTTTGACTCAGGCCAAATCAGTGTCAAAGATTAGGGATTGAGAGGCGAAACCTTAAAGAACAGTGGTTTGGCATAATTAAGCTCATATCTCCCACTGATCTTGCCCCTACCTGGCCTATTAACTTGTGGTAAGATTGTTGTAATATACCTCCTGTGGACAATCTAACCAGTTATAAGTCATCTAGATTTAAGGTCTATCCTAACTTAGGCCAGATTTTTTTATTTTTGTGTTTGTTTGTTTTATTTTGCCATTTCTTATGTGACATGGATTATATTTATAATTTTTCTAATGAATATAGTGATCCACACTTCACCCAGACCTCTTTTGACTAGGATATCACCAACCCGGCATTTCATAACTTTAACCAACCAAGTATGCTGGATTGGTTTTATCTGAATCAACATATGCCCCAGCCCTAATATTATGAGTAAGACTCGAACAATTATCATCTCTCCTCTTCATCGAGTCATTGGGGATACAACTCCCCTGAGTCATATGGTCAACCGCCTTACTAACAATCAGCTTCATATACTCCTTATCAAGATCAACCTATAGAAGAAATTTTTGAATTAGAAAAGAGTCTAGAGGCCTTCCTTGAGTCCGAATGAAAAACCCAAAACATGAAAGACTCACGAGCACATCAAAACTTTCTAAATCAAAGATCCTTACTTTATTTTTCAAGTCTCACAACAACAAGAACCTACTGACTTAAAAAGAATATGAAATTCATGATTCAGTCCCAAAATGATTATATTCAATTCCAAAATGAGTGTCTCCAATCTATTGATAGGTTAGAAGAAAAAATGAGTCACTTGGTCAAAATAATTAATGATAGAAATGAGAAAACTCTACCTAACACATTATGGATCATTCCTGATTCTCCTAGCCATATTGATAGGAACCAAGAATCATGGTATGTTAGAGATTTTAACCAAGATTCAATTCCATCACAATATCTTGAACTTGACCAATCTCAAATCTTGGACAAATTGACAAGTATTCACTTCAAGGAAATTGAACTTGATTATAAATGTGACCCTGATCCCTAACTTTGTGATTCAATTTCAATTTTTGAATATATGTTGACTCCAGTATCCTTACTCGATTTGGACCCAATTCCCGAATCAACATTGATTCTTGTACCCATAAAGCTTGAAATTGAACCACCTATTTTGGATAGTCACATTCCATTGATGAGAAAAGAATGTGAATTTTAATTCTTTAATTTGGACTCAATTCTTGAACCGAAACCGACTCTTGAACCAAAACTTGATTTGAGTCATATACTTGAGTTAGTATTGGTTCCCGTTCCTTTCATTCAAAAGCCCAAATCATCCATTCCACAAGATCAGATTCCTTTGTTGGATCAAGGTATAGACCATAATGACTCTGAGAATAACTGGGACAATTTTAATGTTAGAAACTTGAATGATCCTATTCAATTTGGGGATGATAAACATGTAAATAGAAAAGAGGTCATAAAAGATGGGTTTTTTGAAAATTCACGTTACTTAGATTGGGCAGTAATGCTTGGCCCAATTCGACCACCACCAGAACCACCACTTTGAGGTAACATTTTTCCTTCTCTCTTCTTTTTCATACACATATGCATTCATTCATACATTGAAAATAGTGTATGAGATAGGTGTGGGGGAGTATGAGATAGGTGTGGGGGAGAATTCTAACATAACATAGGTTTTCTTTTAATATATATAAAAAAATATTTTCTTTTTTTTAAAACTTTTTGAAAGGAGAAACAATATTTTAACTTATTTTTATAAGAAATTAAGTTAGTTTTAAGAAATAGGATAATCACAACTAGGAGTTATACTTGGTCAAAATAAGATTATTTATTTGATTTCTAGGGCTTGAAAAAAATTGAAAAAGTAATTTAGTCTTGATTTTTATCTTGATGATATATGCATACTTTATACACTCACACTTAGGGTTCAAAAATAAAAATTCTTATGCCTTATAAATATATATATATACTAAAAATCCTCTGATTAAGCTGGATATTTGTGCCTTACAAAACATAAGTAATCACGCCTAAAAGTGGTCCATATTATAAATAAAAACCCTTAGTTTTGTGCCCTGGTTTGCTCGAGTTCTCAAAGTCCTTGGGGTGTTTTTCACCCGGTGCCCCAAGATCGTCCGGTTTTGGAGTCATCGACTAAAGATTCATTACATGAGCGAATTAGAAAGTCTAATAGAACTAAGAGATATTATTGCTAAAACATATAAAAATAAGGTATAAGATTTAGAGTTGAAGAATCTTTAGTCAAAAGTTCACTATCACAAATGTGCATATGACTTAGGGTAAAATAGTAGACTAGATGAGAAATACAATTTTAATTCTTATCTTGATTGATGACAAGTTTTTGGATAGAGACTAAGTTTAAGAATAAATAGTTTGGTATTCTTATGACTTATAGATTACTTGAATTTTTTGCAAAAAATCTTCAAATATTCTCTCTTTCAAAATGCATTTACAAAATAATAACACTTTGTTTTTCTTTTTTTATAGACTTTGTGGGTGTAATTCACTGAAAATCCTCACAAGACAAAACTCGTCCTCACCTATAGGTTTAATGACTTGTTGCACGTGCTAAGTACAACCGTGATTCCTACGAAAGTGAGTTAGATTAGGTTATCTCTATTTTACTTTTTATTTAGTTTGCTCTAGGACGAGCAAGACAAGGTGTAGGGGTGTGATCGGTCACTGATATTGCATATTTATTTTCACATTCTCATATTTATTATATAATAAGCTCTGCTTTTAATAGTATTTTTGTCTAAATGATGTGCAGGCCTTTGCTAATGAAGAAAGAGAGAAAAAGCCCAATAGCCCAATTAAATTCAAATTAAATTAAATCAAGAATTGGGGAAAATATTCAGAAAATAAGCTAAAGATCAGAGCAAATCAGAGTAATAACACTAAATGAAAACTGATTAATTTTAGATTTTTATAAATCCATTTTGCTTAGCTGAAGATCTCTAACTAAATATCAATAGAGATATCGCTGAATCCAAAGCTCAAACTGAAAACCTGTTTGAAGATAAAAGTGTATATACAATCAATGGACCACGACACCCCAGGATCTGGCCCTATGGTCAAATCCTGGCTGTGAAAACGCGACAAAAGTCGCAAAAATGTCGTATTTTTTGCGGCTTTGTGGTGGGATCTGGGGGAGCGTCAGATCCCCCTATCTTCGTACGCTCCTTCTCCATCCATTTATCTTATAAATGCCTACAAATTCAGAGGCATTAAGGCAACACACTGCAGAGAGAGATCTTAGGCGAGATTTTTGTTCTAGTTTAGTTTAGGTTTTTTTCTTTTTAAATGTGATTTTTATTTTCTTTATAGCTCAGTTTAGAGAAAGTTTCATGAAAGAAGAAGAAAAAGAATTGCAATTAGAGTGTCAATGAGTGTAATTTTCTTCTGAGAGATTTGTATTGAGGGTGACAATCAATATAATGTTCCTCTGCTTCTTCATCATTAATCAATCAGTTAGATTGCTGCTTTATTTCTTCTTTTATACTGCAACACTTTTATTCTATGGTAAATCTTCTCAAATGATTCAAGGTCATTCTTCCAAAATAGGTAAGTTTTCATTATTTCTTTCATTTTATTTCTTAGTTTAGAAACATGATTTTAAATCCAACATTTTTACCTATTTCTTTTCCATTCTTTCTCTTTTAACATAGTTCTTCTTTTAATTAAAACAACAACACCATCTTCTTCGATCTTTTTTCTCCTCTTCTAACATTAACACTTTTTCTTTCTTTTCAAAAACTAAGAATATATATTTTAAATCATTTTAAGTAATTTAAAAAGAATTACTAAAAGCTTCCATTGCAAGTCCCTCCTTGTGGATCACGACCCGCATAGCCACTTGCTATAGTGATAGAATTGAGCAACCTAGCATGTTCCTAAACTTTACATTTTCTGTGCAGGTTCAGACTTGATCACTCCATGTAAGAGTATTTGGCCCAGAGGCCCATCACTCTAATTTTGATGATGATTAACTCATATAGTTATAGTTTACTAATAATCTTTTGATATTTAGTTTCAGATATTTGATCAAGATATTAGTAGGTGATTAGCTTCAACAAAGGAGTTTTGAAGTTTTCACGTGTTGATTCAAGAGCTCAAGCGTCAAGAACGCATCTAGTACTCGGTTGGAGTCAAGCTCGGTGGATCGTGTTTGGATCGAGTCAGCTTGGAGACAAGAAGATCTCAGTTTATTTAATTTAGATATATTTAGATCTTACGTAAAGATTAGATAGTATTGATATGCTCAAGTTCACATACACACACAAGTTTAAAGTTTATTGGTTTTCGGTTTAACCGGATTTTGGATTTCATGTCAAAAACATAGATATAATATCCTTTATGTATATTAGACTCTATCTATATACAATATTCTTCAAAGTTGTTTCAATGTCATATTTTTGTATCATATGAGTTTTGAAGAAAACGGTTTTCCATTTCAAAAATCCAAGTTTTGAAAAATATCGATTTTTGTTTAAAGACTAATTTTCATATCACAAAAATAATTCAAATAGTTTGTAATATGTGTTGAATTTTAGTCACACATATTTATATTTCAAAGATCTTATAAGAACTTATTTTGTGAAATTTATGTGATTTTATGGGATTTAATTGAAGATAAAAAGACAAGTTTTCATCTCTTAAAAAGTTGGACCTGGCCTTCTGCCGGTCGACCGGACGGTGGACCGCTGCAGAAGTCGGTTGACTGGTCCGGTCGACCGCTGCAGAAGTCGGTCGACCGGTCCGGTCGACCGATGTGCACAAACATGCACAGGCCATTGGGCCGGTGGGCCGGTCGACCGGGCGGTCGACCGTCCAGAGAGCTCTGCTCTCTGGATCTGGCCCCGGTCGACCGGCAGAGAGTAGCTGCTCTCTGTATCCAGTCTTGATAGATGAGATATCGACCGGAGGCACAACGATCATAAAAATGACCGTTGGCCGGTCGATCGGGCGGTAGCGGAAGGGCATTTCTGCCCTTTCCAAACTGCCAACGGGCAGAATTTTTGAAGGCTATAAATATGCCTTCTCTTGAGTTGTTTTAGATAAGATTTTAGAAGAAAATTTTTTCTATCTTTCAAGTGTTTTCAGCAAGAGTTTTTGTGGTTAAAAGTTTTAATTTTATTTGTTTTAAAGAGTTGGAAAATTCAAAGAAAAAGAGAAGCCTTTGGGAATTGATTTTGTTCTTCATTTCTATTTTATCCTAGAAGTTTTTTCAAGTATTTTCTTTGTGATTTTGATTTTCAAACACTTTATTTTCTCACACTTGAGCTATCATATCTATCCTATCTATAGGATCTTGTTTTTGGTGAGAAAATTTGGTTTGTGGTTTGTTGAGACCACCAAGTGTTGTAAATCACTTTGCTTTGAGTTGTGGGTATCCCTCTTATGTAGAGGTGATTGTGAAGGAGTTTGGTTTTGTTCGTATCCCTCTAAGTGTAGAGGTGAATGTGGTTGGTGTTTGGCTTTGTGCCTTACCCCTCTAGTGTGAGGTGATTATTGTTTTGGCTAAGTGCTCATCCCTCTAAGTGTAGAGGTGATTGTTGTTGTGCCTTACCTCTTGTGTAGAGGTTGTGTAACTGTCCCAATCTTATAAACTTCCATTCAGATTTAATCATCACAGATCATCGTATATCCAAGCGTGGGACCCATCAAGATACAATACTTTAATTCGGCTAACATCAGCCGGCTCTATACTTTACACCAATGTCCACTTTGATAGCATGTATGATCTTTAACATGATTTAGCATTTTCCAAAACATTGATCCGACAACTCATTATAAGATATAGTTTAATACATTACTATTCCACAATATAATACAGGATTTGAGTTTAGCATCAAGCATTTTAATATTTACAAGTTCATAGTAAACATCCAAATAGAAGTTTTTGCATAGTTTTCTAAAAACAATATACATATCGCAAGAACAAGAAAAAAGGGTAAAAATGTCTCCGTTGACACCTATCCCGCATGTGTTGCCATTAAGCGGGTCCCTTGCCTTTGTCTTAACCTGAAGGTGATAATGAGAACAGAGTGAGCTCGACAGCTCAGTGAGTAAAACAGTGTTATATGAATGTCCATTACGTAGGTTTATTTGAAATTTTATCATCAAGTTAACACTTGTAATTGATACTATTTTTACACATTATTGGGTATAGAAATTCCTGACCAAAACTCAGTAACAGGTCCTGATAGTCGACTAAGTCTTGCCTATAGTCGACTAATTATACCCTAAGTCGACTTATATAGGAGCTATAGTCGACTAGGGTCTGATCACAAAGGTGCTAACTCTCTGTTGGCTGTCTAAAACTTACATAGTCGACTAATCTATCGGGTATAGTCTACACTAGGTACTAGTCGACTAACAGATCAACTGTAGTCGACTAGTTCAGGATAAAAAAGATAGGTGCTCTCTGTTTATTACTTATAACCAATTCTAGTCGACTACCCTTTCTGGTGTAGTGACTACACTAGGTACTAGTCGACTTACAGGTCAACTGTAGTCGACTAATCTTATTTAAAAGAAGATGTTCACTCTCTGTTTATTTCCTTAACTGAGGCTAGTCGACTTATAGTTCATATATAGTCGACTAAGAGTGTTTTCCTGAGACTTGTATACCTGTTTTTCCCATCTATAGTCGCTTAGCCCAAAGGCTAGTCGACTAACCCTGTTGAAAATGCCTGGGTAAGTCGACTATTATAGAGTCTAGTTTCAAGATTTATATATAGTTTCAACATGAAATTTCTATCTTAACCAATTAACATACATGATCAACATAAAATATAATCTCCCTTTCGATCACCTCTGGTTCAACCCTGTCCCTTCCTCCGATACATTTACCACGTATTATTCTCCCCTTCGATCACCTCCGGTTCAACCCGGTCCCTTCCTCCGATACGTTTACCACGTATTATTCTCCCCTTCGATCACCTCTGGCTCAACCCGATCCCTTCGTCCGATACGTTTACCATGTATTATTCTCCCCTTCGATCACCTCTGGTTCAACCCGGTCCCTTCCTCCGCTACATTTATCACGTATTATTCTCCCCTTCGATCACCTCCGGTTCAACCCGATCCCTTCCTCCAAACATGCAATAATCATATCCTTCATGTAATAACCACATACAAGGATTCATAAGACAATAACTACTTAAAGGATTCACATGATTCCTACTTTACATGATGCCAAAATTAAGAAGGACATTAAAATGAATAAGTAACCACTTATTAAACTAACAACATGCAATCCTTTTCAAGATAACCAACATGTTATATCATTCCAATATATGTATAACCAAACATATGCATGAAGTCAAGTATGATGTTCATTCATAAAACTATTTCTTTTTTTTAGAGGCGTGCGCTAGACTACTATGCATACACAATAACGTGTCGATCATGCACCCATGTAGGCATTCATGAGAAATACAACAACATAACACCACATGATTGTTCATAATGTATACATAAACATATAAACCATGCACAAGCATCATCGTTCATTTTTCTCGTCCATTTATAACTTAGTAATTTTCTCACTTTATTTCAAGTTTTACTTTTCCTACTATATTACAATGTTCTACTCACCCTTGAAGAGAGTATCTCCTTATCAAGCTTAGTTTCCCGCTATATTGGAGTTTACAAGGTCACAAAATCATCATAATTAGTTCTTAATTAAAAGAGTATAAGAGAGATAGAAATCTTAAGGTTTTGCTTGCCGTTCAACCAATATCACCCTCCTAACTCAAAATCTTATCTTCAAGAATTCCCTTTTTAGGGTGATGTTAGATCACCACTTTAGCTTTTTCTATTGGGTCTTTGGAGGAGTTAAAACATGTAAAGGAAGCCTTTTTCTTGTCTAAAGGAAGTAAGGAAGTTTGTAAGGGAATGAGAGGGAGAAAGAGTATGTGTTTGTGAAGAAAAAGGGGAGGATTTGGGCTGCTGCTCCTGCTGGGCCTTAGCCGACTGTAAAAGGAGGAGAAGAAGTGTTTTTGTGAAGTTGGAACAGAGAGAGTGTGTGTGTGTGTTGGCAAATGAGGTTCTTCTCTTCATCCCCCTATTTATAGCCCAAACTCTTCAATAATATCATGACAAGTGTCCCTCCCTAACACCATCACTCTACTCCTATACCTTACCTTATAAGTAAGGTTCCATCCCTCCCCCCTTCATGAGGTACTTGTATCCATAAGCATGGTGGGGGTATGGTAGCAAAGTCAACAAGCATGAGGTTGTATTTTATTTATATACATACATACATATATATATATACATACTAATATTTATAGTATAATGTATAGTATCCTTCATGAATACTTACTCCCCCATCACTTCCCTAAAGCATTTATATGTTAGGAAAAAAGGTGATTAGTTAAGACAAGTGTTACATTCTACCCTCCTTATAAAAGTTTCGTCCTCGAAACTTAACGTAACTTGGAACAAATGTGGATAGTCCTTTTGTACCTCCTCTTCTAGTTCCCAAGTTGCTTCTTTCATATGTTGATTCCTCCATAAAATCTTGACCAAAGAAATAATCTTGCTTCTCAATTGTTTCTCCTAACGATCTAGGATCTGCACTGGCTCTTCCGTTTATGACATATCTTCTTGTATTTGCAGAGGTCCATAGGAGATTATGTGATCAGAATCAGGTACATACTTCCTCAGCTGAGAGACATGAAATACATTGTGCATCCTTGATGATCGGGGCGGAACTAGCACTCAAAAATGTGTATTATGAAATTGATGTAAAAGCTTGAATGTGCTAATGTACCCTCGATACTTCCGTTATAGCATTGGCTTAACGGGTCGAATCCACAGGGAAGGGAGGGATAGAAGCATTGACAGTTTTTATTCACGTTGTTTGTTAACAGTTCTTCTTTGTTAAAAGAATGACAAAGAATGAAAAAGAAAAGAAAAAGAAATCTAGAATGTGGTAGGTGGAGAAGGCGATAAAAACGTCGATGTAAAAACAAAATAGAAAGTGGTTTGGAAAACAAATAGAAACGAAGATGGAACAAAGGTGAACTAAGATGGCGGTGAAAACATCGATAGAAAAATGATAAAAGAAGTTTGGAAATTGTTTCTAAAATAAGGAAAAAGAAAACTCATGGCTACTAACTACTAATTGTTCCACTAACCATGCTAACCTCTTCATGATAGTTGCCTCACATTTTGATCCTCGGCCATCATTAATCCTTGGCTTCAAGAGACGATACAAAGCATGGCACATAGATGGTTCTTTACATTCAAGACTTGCATCAAGATCAAGCTAATACAAGCATTAACTCATCAGAACATTAAAAGAAAGCATGAAATAAAAGAGAGTTAGCTTGGTTAGTAAGTTAGCAAGTTAGATGTTAGAACCCATCATCATTGAGCCATCAATGGCTCTTGCAAGAACAAGGCCTTATAGAGGCTACCCGATTCATGTGAATTATCAAGTAAGTGGTTAGATGGTTAGTGGTTAGTAGTTAGATTGCCATGAGAAGAAAAGTTAGCAAAACATCATGTAGAAGATGAAGGAGATTACATAGGAGGAGAAAGGAGGCACCTTTACATAGACTGTCACTATCTATTACATCAATCCCTCTCTATCTCTATCTCTCTCTCTCTGAATCTCTCAGCCCTACTACAAGATCTAAAAATGAAATAGCATAACAAAATAAAAGAAATGAAGAACATCTACCTACACTAACCTAAAACATAGAGAAAATCAGAACCTACTCCTAAAAACGAAGAGCTGCCTCGTTCAGGGCCTCTTCAGGGATTTTTATAGGCAAAGGAAGCCTCTGGAAGGCGAGACGGGACCACGCGTCAAAACTCGACGCGTGGGTCCACCAAACTGCCGCGGAATCTCGGCATTTGCCGCGTTTTCTCGGCACTTCCAGGGAGTTAAATCCCTGGTTTTGGTACGAGGATCCGTCTTGCTTCGAGGAGCTTCCTAGTATATTCTGTTTCTGGTAATTTCGTCCACATATTCGTCTGAAGTGCGCAAGAGACTAGGTTCGACGTATCTTCTAGATAATCCCTTGCTTGGCCTCCAAGTAATACGGATTTAATTACCCTAAATTGGGTTTAATTAAGCTCTTATTACACCTTTGCCCTTGAACTTTGGATTTACCTGCAATAAAGACCAAAACACGATTTAGACCGACAATTTATTCATAAATCGGTGGGAGAATGCGATATAATAATGCAGAATTGTAGACTGATCACACCCCCACACTTATCTTTTGCTAGTCCCGAGCAAAACAAGAAAAGAAAAACTATACTACAGAGGTTATTACACCACTTTCGCAGGTGACGCGATTACACTGAGCGTGTGTAACAAGCCGTTAAACCTCTAGGTTACCCAAGAGGAGGAGTGTTGTCTCCTGAGGGTTTTCAGCGGATTGCACCCACAAAATCCATAAAGAAAGAAGACAAATGTTAGTATTTTGAAAACGCATTTTGAAAGAGAGATAAGTTTTCAAAATATTTTTACAAAAATATAAGTGATCTAAGGTCATAAGTCCACCAAAAATCATTCTTCCTTAAACTTAGTCTCTATGCAAGATCTTGTCTTCAATTAAGGTAAGAATTCAAAATTGGATTGAATATTTTATCCTTCATAGAACCTAGATAATATGCACTTTGTGATAGTGAAGATTTCTGGGATTTCAACTCTAACCATCAAGCCATTTATTTATATATATATTCTTTCTTTTTCTTCTTTTTTCTTCCCTTAGTTTTCTTAGGCTTTCTAGTTCACCCATGTAGCGAGCCTATAACCGATGACTCCCAGACCAGACGGTTTTAGGGCATCAGATGAGAAAACATCCCTCGGGTTTAGGGACTCAAGTAAACAAGGCCACAAAACTAACGGGGATTATTTATTTTTTTCTGACCACCGTTAGGCGTGAATAATCATGCTTCTTGAGGCATAATTATCTAGCTTAATAAGTGATGTTTTCTTCATATATATTTTTTTCTTTTTATTTATTTTTACTTTATGGCATTTTAGGTCTTTGTTTTTATCCCAAAAATTGTGTAAGTGTGAAGTGCATACTATCTAAGGCAGAAAATTCAAGATAAAATTATCTCCCCAATTTATCTTACTTAGCCTATAATTTTAAACAAGATCCATTATGTCAACTAGATTTAAGATGTCATAATTAAGGCTTCCTTAATTTCTAAGATCATCTTAATTTTCGTAAAAAATAGATCAAAACTTTGTCTCTTATTTCAAAAAGTTTTTAAAGAAAGAGAAAAATTCTATACAAAAGGGAAGATTTCTAAAAGTATCCTAAAAAGAAGTGTAAAAGAAAGAAAATCTAAAAACTCTATGTTAGTAAACCCTCCCCCACACTTATCTCATGCATTATCCTCAATGCATCGTGATGTATGTATGCATGAAACAAATAGAGAGGGAAGGAAAAATCACCTCAAGGTGGTGGTTCCGGTGGCGGTCTGATTGGTCCACAGAATGCGGCCCAATCATTCTTGCGTGGAGTCCGGAGGAACCCACCAGAGACCTCAAGAATACAACCCACTAGAATGATGTATATATGCGTGATTTTAATTAACAATTTTACCCTATCTAATTTCTAAATTTTCAAAATAATTTCAGAGTCTAACTTATCAAAACCCTTGTCCCAGAATGGAATGATTGATTTGGACTCAGGAAGTATAGGAACTAATACCGACTCAGGAAAAAGACTTAAGTCAAGTAAAGGTTCAGGAGTCGAGATTGGTTCAGGAAGTGGGTCCAAATCAAGAAAATGAAGCTCAAGTCCACATTCATTTCCCCATGATGGAATGTGACTATCGAAGATTGGTGATTCAAGTTCAAGAATGACAGGTATGGGAATCAAAACTGACTCGAAAATGTTGCTCAAATCTGGTAACAAAACAGGAGTCCATAGTGATTCAGGAATTTGAACTGGATCACAAATTTGAGGATCAAAGTCACATTCCTCATTGAGTTCAATTCCACAAAAATGAGAACTTGCCAATTTATCAATGAGACTTTCAAAAGTATAAAATTGGTCTAGTTCAATATGATCATCATAAATGATTGGTGATTCAATTTCACAATGGACTGGCACTGGATCCAATACTGACTCAGGAAAAGGAATGAAATCAGGTGAAGATACCGGAGTCATAATTGAATCAGGAAGTAGAATTGAATCACTAATTTGAGGTTCATGATCATATTCATGCTTAAGTTCAATTTCAGGAAAAGGATAACTTGTCAAAATGTCAATGGGATTTGAAGTGTGGACAAGTTCAGGTGGATGTGCTGAAATTGAATCTTGATGTTAAAATGACAAGAGTCCTGGGTCATATCAATAGAGTGTGGCATAGCTGAATTGGTCAAATGTTGATAAGATAGAGTTTCCTCATTCCTATAAATGCTAACCAATTGACTCAATTGTGTTTCCATCCTATTGACAGACTCAGTAGATGATTTTTGGAATTTTAGTGCGGACTCTTGCAAGACTTTTATCCTCTTTTCTAGATATGATGTATCTACAAGTGGTTGTTCTAGAAAAGGAGTGTAGGAATCTTGGTTACCAAAATAATAGGAGTCATGGGTCAAATTGATAGAGTTAGAGATATTTGAATTGGTCAAAGGTGGTGAAGAGAGAGTTTCTTCATTTTTAAGAATGTTTACCATTTCACTCAATTGTGTTTCTATTCTATCAACAGACTGAGAAGTAGATTCCTGCAAGATTTCTATTCTCTGTTCTAGACTTGATTTTTCTACAAGTGAATGCTCTAGAATGGGAGTATAGGAAGCGAAATCGGAGAATGAATATTGTGGACAAGGTGAATATAGTGGACAAGGAGGTTGAAAATTTGACTCGGGGGACGTGAATCCCCATTGACTCTGTGACGAGTTGAAATTATTTTGAAAATTATAGTCATAAGAATGTGGGTATAGGTTGTATTGATTCGGATAAGGCCAACCCGGTATATTTGGCTGGTGCATATTGTAAAACGCCGGGTTGGAATTATCCGAATAGAATGGGGTCGGTGTGAAATATGGATTCATATTTGAATTGAAAGAATTGTTATTGTTGAATTCCATTTCACAAAAAATCACAAACAAAAAGAAAGAATCAAACAACAAACAAAAAGAAAACAAAAAATCAAAACCAAGCCTATAGAAGGGTTGACCTAGACCTAGCCGAGATGTCCCTAGGGGCCAACGTCTATCAAATTTTATTAGGGCTTAGGTTGTGTGAGTGGCGAGGTGGTTTTTGGGCTAAGGAAAGGTGATGAAATCTCCACCTTATCTTGTTTGAGTTTTGCCCTTAAGTTCAATTTCGTGCAAGTGTGCAATATAGACAAGAATATAACACAAAGCGATAAATCACCCACGTGTTTGTCCTATGCTATATGCAATGCCATATGTACATCTCCATCCAAATCACAACAACAGAACAAAATACAGTATATTGGAATTGAATTGACACGTGCCTAAATGCGAATGTCTAAACCGTTTTAAAAGCGTCCAAATACCGTATTTTAGTTCTTTTATTTATTAAGGTATGTAGGCAATCAAAGCAAGAAAGATAGCAGTACAAATCTACTAGCTATTACAATGAACACATCCCAGCACAACAAGATACACAATGATTACAAAATGGCCGCGGTTGCGCGGCAAATGTCGCGTTCGCGCGGCGGTTCTTTCAAAGCTGGGGCCCTGCTTTCAAGAGCAGGGAGATGCAAAGCTAGTTTATGTTCTGCAATATGAAGCACCTGTAAAGATTGTCCTGCACACCAAAACAGAGAAGACAATGTTAACAAAAACGTAAAAAAAAAAACCATTCCCATCCCCGGCAATGGCGCCAAAAATTTGATGATCGGGGCGGAACTAGCACTCAAAAATGTGTATTATGAAATTGATGTAAAAGCTTGAATGTGCTAATGTACCCTCGAATCCACAGGGAAGGGAGGTGATAGAAGCATTGACAGTTTTTATTTACGTTGTTTGTTAACAGTTCTTCTTTGTTAAAAGAATGACAAAGAATGAAAAAGAAAAGAAAAAGAAATCCAGAATGTGGTAGGTGGAGAAGGCGATAAAAACGTCGATGTAAAAACAAAATAGAAAGTGGTTTGGAAAACAAATAGAAACGAAGATGGAACAAAGGTGAACTAAGATGGCGGTGAAAACATCGATAGAAAAATGATAAAAGAAGTTTGGAAATTGTTTCTAAAACAAGGAAAAAGAAAACTCATGGCTACTAACTACTAATTGTTCCACTAACCATGCTAACCTCTTCATGATAGTTGCCTCACATTTTGATCCTCGGCCATCATTAATCCTTGGCTTCAAGAGACGATACAAAGCATGGCACATAGATGGTTCTTTACATTCAAGACTTGCATCAAGATCAAGCTAATACAAGCATTAATTCATCAGAACATTAAAAGAAAGCATGAAATAAAAGAGAGTTAGCTTGGTTAGCAAGTTAGCAAGTTAGATGTTAGAACCCATCATCATTGAGCCATCAATGGCTCTTGCAAGAACAAGGCCTTATAGAGGCTACCCGATTCATGTGGATTATCAAGTAAGTGGTTAGAAGGTTAGTGGTTAGTAGTTAGATTGCCATGAGAAGAAAAGTTAGCAAAACATCATGTAGAAGATGAAGAAGATTACATAGGAGGAGAAAGGAGGCACCTTTACATAGACTGTCACTATCTATTACATCAATCCCTCTCTATCTCTCTCTCTCTCTCTCTGAATCTCTCAGCCCTACTACAAGATCTAAAAATGAAATAGCATAAAAAAATAAAAGAAATGAAGAACACCTACCTACACTAACCTAAAACATAGAGAAAATCAGAACCTACTCCTAAAAACGAAGAGCTGCCCCGTTCAGGGCCTCTGCAGGGGTTTTTATAGGCAAAGGAAGCCTCTGGAAGACGAGACGGGGCCACGCGTCAAAACTCGATGCGTGGTCCACCAAAATGCCGCGAAATCTCGGCATTTGCCGCGCTTTCTCGGCACTTCCAGGGAGTTAAATCCCTAGTTTTGGTGCGAGGATCCGTCTTGCTTCGAAGAGCTTCCTGGTATATTCTGTTTCTGGTAATTTCGTCCGCATATTCGTCTGAAGTGCGCAAGAGGCTAGGTTCGACGTATCTTTTAGATAATCCTTGCTTGGCCTCCAAGTAATGCGGATTTAATTACCCTAAATTGGGTTTAATTAAGCTCTTATTACATCTTTGCCCTTGAACTTTGGATTTACCTGCAATAAAGACCAAAACACGATTTAGACCGACAATTTATTCATAAATCGGTGGGAGAATGCGATATAATAATGCAGAATTGTAGACTGATCAATCCTCTCCAAAGCAGGAGGCAAGGCTAAACGATAAGTAACCGGTCCAATTCTATCTAATATTTCAAATGGTCCCACATATCTAGGAGCCAATTTGTTCTTACTGTCGGTGCGTCTTACATCTTCATTGTAGTTACCTTCAGAAAAACTTTATCCCCCACCTCAAATTCCAGTGGTCTGCGGCGAATGTCTGCATAAGCTTTTTGTCTGTTCTGGGCTGCTTTCATCCTTTCCTTAATCAACTTGATCTTATCAGTAGCTTCTTGAATCACATCAGGGCCGAATATCCTTCTATCTCCAACTTCCTCCCAACATATCGGTGATCTACATTTCCTACCATATAATGCTTCAAACGGAGGCATACCAATTGTGGACTGATAACTATTATTATAAGCAAACTCCACTAAGGGTAAATAGTTGTCCCAACTTTTCCCAAAATCTAATACACAAGTTCTCAACATATCTTCCAATATTTGAATGGTCCTCTCTGAATGTCCATCTGTTTGGGGGTGTGCTGCTGTACTGAGTTGCAATTTAGTACCCATAGCTTCGAATAGGCTCCTCCAAAATCTAGATTGAAATCTAGGACCCGATCTGATACAATGGACTCAGGTACTCAATGCAGTTTAACTATTTCTCGGATATATACTTGAGCCAATCTTTTCATTGAATAATTGATCCGGATAGGCAGAAAGTGGGCAGATTTAGTAAGTCTGTCTACCACTACCCAGACTGCATCTAGTCCTTGGGATGTCTGAGGAAGTCCAGTAACAAAATTCATAACAATGTGACACCATTTTCATTCAGGAATTGGTAATGGTACTAGCAATCCTGGGGCTTCTTATGTTCTGCTTTTACTTGCTGACAGACTAAGCACTTGTGAACAAAATTGGAAATATCCATTTTCATTCTATCCCACCAAAAGTTATGACGTAGATCCTGATACATTTTTGTGCTCCCCGGATGAGCTGTATACGAGGTACAATGAGCCTCCCGCATTATTTCTTCTTTGATCTCTGCTACATCCGGCACACATAATCTGCGTCTGAATCTCAGTACATCATCTTCTATTTGAAACTCCTTGAGTTCTCCTTCTTGTACTTTCTTCATAACCTTCCTTATTTGAGTATCTCTATATTGGCCTTCTTTGATTTTGTCATATAGATCAAATTGAATGCTCACTTAATTCAGTTGATACCTAGTATTGGAAGAATCAATGATTCGCACCTCTATTTGCATATCCTCTAGATCCCTTAATATTCTTGCTTGGTGAGTTATCAGAGTGGCCATTGTTCCTCCTGATTTCCGACTCAAGGCGTCAGCCACTATATTGGCCTTCCCAGGGTGGTATTAGATAGTAATATCATAGTCCTTCATTAGTTCTAACCATCTCCTCTGCCTCATATTCAGTTCTTTTTTGTGTGAAAATATACTTCAAACTTTTATGATCAGTAAAAATTTCATAAGACACTCCATACAAGTAATGTCGCCAGATCTTTAAAGCAAAAATCACGGCGCCTAATTCCAAATCATGAGTGGGGTAATTTCTTTCATGAATTTTTAATTGTCGGGATGCATAGGCAATAACTCTCCCATGTTGTATTAACACACATCCTAGTCCTAATTTTGACGCATCACTATAGATGGCAAATCCTTCAGTCCCCGAAGGTACAGTTAGAACAGAAGTAGATGTTAGCTTGGTTTTAACCTCCAGAAAGCTCCTATCTTGTTCTTCCCCCATACAAACTTCTTATTCTTTCTAGTTAGTTGGGTCAATGGTGCCACAATTAGAGAGAATCCTTCTACAAATCTCCTGTAGTATCCGGCTAATCCCAAGAAACTTCGAACTTCGGTGACATTTGTGGGTCTAGGCCAGTCTTTGATTGCTTCAATTTTCATTGGATCTACTGATATTCCCTCCTTGGATATAATATGGCCAAGAAACCCTACTTGTTCCAACCAAAATTCACATTTCTTAAATTTAGCATAAAGTTGCTTCTCCCTCAAGATTTGGAGGACAATTTTAAGATGATTCTCATGATCTTCCGTATTCTTTGAATAGATCAAAATATCATCGATAAAGACCACCACAAACTGATCAAGATATAGTTGAAACACTCGATTCATTAGGTCCATAAACGCTGCTTGGGCATTAGTGAGTCCAAACGGCATGACTAGGAATTCAAAATGTCCATATCTTGTCCTAAAAGCTGATTTAGACACATCTTCTGGCTTGACCTTTAACTGATGATACCACGATCTAAAGTCTATCTTAGAAAATACACAAGACCCTTGTAATTGATCAAATAAGTCATCAATCCGAGGAAGAGGGTACCTATTTTTGATAGTGGCCTTATTCAATTCCCGGTAGTCAACACATAATCTCTTACTCCCATCCTTCTTCTTAACAAACAGTACTGGTGCTCCTTAGGGAGATACACTTGGCCGGGTGAAACCCTTATCTAATAATTCCTATAGTTGAGTTTTAAGTTCCTTCATTTTTGCGGGGGCCATACGATATGGTGCCTTTGAAATTAGGGCAGTACCGGGCATCACATCTATTGTAAATTCTACATCCCGATCTAGGGGCAAGTCTGGTAAATCTTTCGGGAATACATTAGGGAACTCATTCACAACTGAAATAGTCTCAATTTTGCTATCAATTCTAGTGGTATCCAAAACTGAAGCCAGAAATCCTTGACATCCCTGCTTCATTAACTTGGTGGCTTTAATGGCCGATATGTAGGGTATATCATGACTAACTTTAATCCCTTCAAAAATAAACTTCGGAGTTCCTTCCATTCTAAAGATGATCCTCTTCCTATTACAATCCACATGAGCACCACAAGTGGATAATCAGTCCATTCCTAGTATTGCATCAAACTCCATTTCGCCCAACTTAATCAATTCAATAGATGTTTTCATCTCCCCAATCATCACTTCACAATTCACATATTTAGTGCTAGCTATTATCTTTACCCCTATGGGTGTGGATACCACCAACTGAAATCCAAGGGGTTCTGATACTTGATTTAATTTATAAGCAAAAGTACTAGATATGAATGAATGAGTAGCTACAGGATCAAACAATGCATGGGCAATATGTCCTAATATGGAGATCATACCTTCCACTACTTCATTTGAGGCCATTGCTTCTCGGTGGGTTAATGCAAAAGTTCATCCTTACACCCGTGGTTGTTGGACAGATGACTGAGTTGTAGCAGGTCGTGGAGTATTACTGGGCGGCATAAAATTACTAGTTGGTCCCCTGGGAGGATTCATTCTCATAGCTGGCCTCCCACTTTCCCTACTCTGTCCTTGGCTTTCGCGCCTTGCCGGGCAATTTTTCTTTAAATGCCCCACTCCTCCGCAAAAATAGCAAGCTCTATCTTGGAGGCAGTCTCCAAAATGGTTTGTTCTACACTTCTGGCACCAAGGGGCCTCCGAGATTCTGAGGTGGGACACAGAGGTAGCCTGTGCTTTCGAGAAAGTGTCTCTGTTTCTCAACCATGTTCCTCTGCCTCTGGCCCATCCTCCTCTTTGAAGAGTGACATTAAATCCAAATCCCTTACTACTGGTGGATCCTGATGCCATCGTCATTGACGGTCCTTGATATCGGGGCGTTTTGAGTTGAGAATTTCCTTCACCCAGTCTTCATGACCCTCTTGCATATCCATTTCTACCTTCAAGGCTCTTTCCACAGTTTGGAGATAATTCTTCAGTTGTAGAGGAATCAATCTGCCTCGAATTTCTGATCTCAGGCTCTTCACGAACCTCTTTGTCCTTTCTACTTCACTCTTCACCAAGGCATCAGCATACCTGGATAATTGAGTGAACCTCTGGTCATATTGGGACACATTCATCAGGCCTTGCCGTAATTCCAAGAATTCTGATGCCATCTTGTCTATGGCCGCCTCTGGGATATATTTTTCAGTGAATTTGTTCACTAAAAATTCCCAAGTGATTGATTCTCTTGTACTTTTCACACTATTTTTATCACCCTACACTAATGTTATGTTTCCTTTTGAAACATAAAGGAAGAGAAGGATATTTTTTGCTCATCGGTGCAGTTCATTACATCTAGAATCTTCTCTATCTGGAGAAGCCATGCTTCAGTTTGTAAGGGATCCACCTCCCCTTCAAATACAGGCGGTTTCATTTTCTAAAACTGCTCCAATGCTCGGTAGGAGTTGTTATTGTTTGCTCTGGTCATTAACTAAGTGTGCCACTCCAGCATCACCCCTGGAGTTCCATTACCTCCTTCTATCTGGACTTCAGAATTTTCATTGTTGTCCATGGGGTGTGCACTCCCTATCACACTATAGAATGATACACCGAGCGATAAGGAGTCATTTGGAGGTAGCTGATTTAGATCCATGCGTCCTTCCTATAAGATAAGGACATCTAGTCAACATACTTCACATATGAAAATAATTTTAGATAAAATTTTAGTTCATGCAATCACTTTAATACCATATTCATTATCACTTTGCAAACTAGCAACTTGTTCTATATATATACACACACACACACACACACACACACACACACACACACACATATACACACACACACACACACACACACACACACATATATATATATATGTGTGTGTGTGTGTGTGTGTGTGTGTGTGTGTGTGTGTGTGTGTGTGTACATCCCAACACGGATACAAAAGATATTACACTAATATGTCTACCCTTTGGATATCCGCACTATCCCATGTGCATACATATAAGATGTGCCAGGGCATATACAACAAAACTCTTAAGATATCCATCAACTAGCACACTAGGCTTATATATATATATACATCAAAAGTGTTTGCTCAAAGATTCATCCTTCATAGGGTAGAGTCTCCCCACTTGAGTCCCTGCTGGTACTGCTACTATCCTCGCTATCATCCATGCCTTCCTCGGAGTCTTCCCCCGGTAATTCATCTTCTGTGCAGCACCAGTCATCCAGATCATCATATAGGTCCATGCTGTCTTCCCATGTTTCATCCCAAAAGACACCTTTATAAGTGAATCCTTTACGAGTCTCCTTTATTATACTAGTATCTTCCATCTCTACTACCTCAAGTGAATCCCAACCAAGCTCTCCGTATCCACAATGGTTAGTTCAGGCTTATTAGACGCCTGAAACTCAACCTCCTCATAACCTATGTGGTCTGGGGTTGCAAATAGACCTCTGGGTCAGTCTCATCCGACTCATATCCTCAATCCTTAGAATCTGTCGTCCAAGTCACACTCGAACTATCCGAGTTAGAGACTGACCAATAAATGTCAGAGTCCCCCATCTACATGCAAACAAGGAGTCATATCAATCTCAATCCCATAAAATAGTCTCAACATATTGCTATAATCAGAAGAAGCAACATATATATACACACACACACACACACACACACACACACACACACACACACTTGTACTTACACTTATCCTTAGTCTACCCGTAAGTCTCATGTTTTAGAATAACTTAGGTTCAATAGTGATTGAAGCTTGAACCTGCACAGAAAATACAAAACTTTAGAACTTCAACATGGAGATGTGCAAGTGCTCAATTCTTACCGTTATAGCAAGTGGCTATGCGGGTCGTGATCCACAAGGAGGGTTTGCGATAGAAGCGTTCAAGGTTTTTTTATTGAAATCTTTATGAAGAAAAACGAAGGTTCTTTTTTGTTTTAAGTTATGAAAATGAAAAAGAGTTATAGGTTAAAATTAGAAAGAAAATGATAGAATGAGAAGGTGGAGAAAATCAGAAAAAGACTATGTACAAATGAATTGGAAAAGAAAGATTTGAAAGATGTGGTGTAAGAAATCGTGTTGGTGATCTAAAGTAAAAATAAAAGAAAAGAAAGAATATTAAGGAAGTACTTACCTAGTTTGGTTGATGACTTACTTGGAACCCTTGCATGTTCTACCTTGCTTCGGAGGCGTTCAACGCATAAGTCATAGGATCGAGCTCAGTCCCCGTTCGCATTATATCATCAAGCCGAGAAAGAATGAAGTGATACGGATCTTGAGGAGAAGAACATCTTCATGAAGTATCGTTGGCACTCACAAAAACGTTGTTATACTTATGCTTCTCGATTCACTTGCATTCTCATCAAAACCAAAAGAGGTGAAGTAGAAAGAGGAGAAGGAAAAAGAAAACAAAAGTAAAGAGACGAACATAAAAAAGTATTTACCTTTATTGCTTGCAGAAACAATGGAAGAAAGGAGGAGGGTACATCGGTGTCACTCTCAACATAAGCCTATCTCTCTCTTACTTACATGAATCTTCATCTAACCTAAGCTTACATACAAATTAAAATTACATAAAAAGAAAAGAAAAACCTAAACTACAAAGAATGAAAACTGGACTAAATCCTATCTCTGCATGGTCGTCCCATTTTCAGTGCAAATACTGGCTTTTATAGGCAAAAACCCAACCTACAGGATCTCGGGAAGAGTGGGGGAGCAAACGTCCCCCTAACTCCTTAACCAAGCCGCGAAAACGCGGCTTTGGCTGCGTTTCCGCAGCCAGGGTGTGGCCAGGTGGCCACACCCTGTTGGTGGGTCTCCCTGATTTTTCCTTCTGCATTTATCTTCAGTTGGTTTTCTCGTTTGACTCCAGGATTGTGACGAAATGGCCTTTGATTCTTGGCTTTAAGCGATCGATTCTGAGAGGATTCTTCTCAACCGGTTTTCAACCTCTTGATTTTGCCCTGATTCACTGAGCTCGAATTAATTCTGATTTAATTCAAAATTTGGTGGGCTTTTGGGCTCATTTCTCTTCATTTCCTTAAGGAATGGGCCTGCAAATAAATTAAACATTTAATTAGGACAATGCAGATTTTATTCTATAATAAGTATGGAAATATGATACTAAATATGCAACATTAGTGACTAATCATACCTCCATACCTATCTTTTGCTCGTCCTCGAGAAAAATAACTAAACTATACTGAGGATTATTAGACCACTTTCGCAGGTCACGCGATTGCACTGAGCATGTGCAACAAGCTGTTAAACCTCTAGGTTTCCCCTAGAGGACGAGTTTTGTCTCGTGAGGGATTTCAGTAGATTACACCCACAAAATCCATAAAGAAAGAGAAACAAAGAGTTAGTATTTTCGAAAAGCATTTTGAAAGAGAAAAATATTTGAAATATAATTGTAAGATTTAAGTAATCTATAAGTTATAGGAAAACTGAATTTTTCATTCCTAAACTTAGTCTCTATTCAAAAATTTGTTATCATTCAAAGTAAGGGTCAAATTGTACTTCTCATCTAGTCTATTACTTTACCCTAAGTCATATGCACCTTGTGATCGTGAAAATTTTAACTAAGGGTTCATTAACTCTAACTTTTATGCCTTATTTATTTTTATATATATTTTGTGGTATTATTCCTTAGTTCTATTAAGCTTTCTAATCTGCCCATGTAACGAGCCTTTAATCGATGACTCCCAAACCAAACGGTCTTAGGGCACCGGGTGAGAAAACACCCCAAGGACTTAAGGACTCGAGCAAATAAGGCCACAAAATTAAGGATTTTATTATATGGACCCCTTTTAGGCGTGAATACTTATGCTTTATTAGGCACAAATACCCAGCTTAATCAGAGGATTTTATATATTTTTTTCTCAAACTTATCTAATCATCTTTCGCATAAATACTAAGGCTTACTTAGGCTAAAGCACCTAGCTAATCAATAATTAGATTTGTTTATTTCTTTCTTTTTCCTTTTTATTTTATTTTTTATTTTTTTATAAGGCATAAGAATCTTTGTTTTTGAACCCTAAGCGTGTAAGTGTATGAAGTGTGCATATTTCATTAAGGTAAAGATCAAGACTAAATTACTTTGACAAATTTTCTTCCTAACCCTAAAAATCAAACAAATAATCTTATTTTGACCAAGTATAAGAAATCCTAATTTGGATTTTCCTATTCCTTAAAATTAACTTAATTTCTTACAAAAAATATGTCAAAATATTGTTTCTATTTTCCAAAAAGTTTTTAAAAGTAAAGAAAATGTTAATTTTTTTTAATAAAAAGAAAAAATCGAAGTTATGTTAGACCCTCCCCCACACCTATCACATGCATTGTCCTCAATGTATGAATTAATGCATAGATGCATGAAAAAGAAGAAAGGGAAGGAAAATGTTACCTTAAGGTGGTGGTTCCGGTGGTGGTCTGATTGGTCCACAAAATGCGGCCCAATCGACTTTTCATGGGGTTCGAAGGAACCCACCAGAAATTTCTCTAATATAACCCATTAAAATGATGAATTCATAAAGGATTTTTATTGAATATTTGACCCCATCTAATTTCCAAATTCCATAATTAATTTCGGAGTCAAATTTGTCAACCGCCTTGTCCCAGAATGGAGTATGAAAAGATAGAATGATTGACTTGGATGCAGGAAGTACAGGAACTAATACCGATTCAGGAAGGTGACTTAAGTCAATTAAAGGTTCAGGAATCGAAATTGGTTCAGGAAGTGGGTCCTAAGTCAAGAAGTTGAAACTCCAGTCCACATTTATTTTTGTACAATGGAATGTGACTTAATATTAGTGATTCAAGTTCAAGAATGATAGGTGTGGGAATCAAAACTGACTCTAAAATATTACTCAAGTCCGGTAACAAAACAGGAGTCAGTATTGATTCGGGAATTTGAACTGGATCACAGATTTGAGAATCTAGGTCACATTTCTCATTGAGTTCAATGTCATAAAAATGAGAACTTGCCAATTTGTCAATAGGATTTTCAAAAGTGTAAAATTAGTCAAGTTCAATATGATCATCAAAGATGGGTGATTCAATTTCATTATGAATTGGCACAGGATCCAATGTTGACTCGGGAAAAAGATTAAAATCAGGTGAAGATACCGGAGTCATAATTGAATCAGAAAGTAGAATTGAATCACTAAGTTGAGGTTCATGATCATATTCATTTTCAAGTTCAATTTCAGGAAAGGGGTAACTTGCCAAACTGTCAATATCATTTTCAATGTTTGGAGTTTGGGCAAGTTGAAATGATTGTTCTGAAATGGAACTTTGATTTCCAAAATAACATGACTCTTCGACTCTAACAGATTGGTTAGTGACATCAGAACTGGTCAGACGGTGGGAACGTAGAGATTGGACCATCATATCTATGTCATGATTATGAGCGTTTTGAGCCTGAGTCATGGCTTCAAGCATCTTTTCATAGTTGATGGGTTCATAGTCTTGTTGAAAAGATGAAGTGTTGTTTTGGAATTGGTGGTGAAATTGTGAGTCCATCAGATTTTGGGATTTTTGTTTGGACTCACGCATACTCATTTCCAAAATTGATAGTTTCCTATTTTGGACTGGTGGAACTGAGTATGAATCTTGAAAATATTGTGGACTAGGTGGAGAAGGAGGATAAGTTGGTTGAAAATTAGACTCGGGGGAGGTGAATCCCCATTGACTCTGTGAAGAGTTGAAATTATCATGGAAATTATGGTTATAAGATTGGGGACATGGGTTATATTGATTCGGATAAGACCAATCCGGCACACTAGGTTGGTTAAAGTTATGATATGCCGGGTTGCTAATATCCGAAAATGAAGTCGATGTGTAATATGGATTACTATTAAAATTGGAAAAATTGTTATTATAAGCCATATCACACAATAGAACACAAACAAAAACAAACAAATAAGCAAACAAAAAAGAAAAAATTCTAACCTAAGTTAGGGTAGACCTATGACCTAGACGACTCCTAACTGATTAGACTGTCCACGGGAGGTCTAATGCAGACTTTAACCACAAGCTAATCAGCCAGGTCAGGGCAAGATTGGTGGGAGGTTTTCCGTCAAAGACGTTCCTTAATTAAATAACTACCAACCTTCGGGCTTTCGGCCCTTAATCCCTTTCCTAGACGCTGATTTGGCAGGAGTCAAATTCCAACACCTTTCCCCCTTAGGATAATCTCCTAATTGAGTCCAAGATGTCCCTAGGGCCAACGTCTACTCATTTTTAGTTAGGCTCAGGTTAGTGAGTGCTTGGAATCTGATTTTTGGGCCAAGGAAGAGTGATTAAATCCCCACCTTATCTTGTTATGGGGTGGTACCCTTAAGATCAGTTTGTGCAAGTGTACAAGATATGTAAATAAGATTCACTCAAAGCGATATAAATTAACCAACAGATGAGTCCTATTCTACATGCAATGCGAACGTACCTTGCTCCAGCACTCTTCAACAGTAAAGTAAATGAATTGAAAAGACACGTGCCTAAAATGCAAACGTCTAATCAATTTTTTTAACTTTTTCAACAAATGTTTTACTGTTGATTTATTAGCAGGCTTTTGGTGATGGCATATAAGAAATAAAGTTGCAGAAAACTAGAATTTTGCAAAGCAAGCAGCCCTGCAAAAAAAACCAATTAGTAGTGAACTCTTCCTTGCCGCGGAAACGCGGCTAAAGCCGAGCAAACGCGGCAATTCAGAGGGTACTTGGTCTCTGTTTTCTAGAACAGAGGCCCAAGACCACTTATATGTTTCTGCAATCCTTTTTTTCTCCTTTGCTTGCCCTATAACCTGTAACAGAGAAGAAAATTCGTTTTAGTTCTAAAAATTCAATAAAAATCAGATTTCAATAAAAACCGTTACCCTCCCCGGCAACGGCGCCAAAATTTGATTGAAGCTTGAACCTGCACAAAAAATACAAACTTTAGAACTTCAACATGGAGATGTGCAAGTGCTCAATTCTTACCGCTATAGTAAGTGGCTATGCGGGTCGTGATCCACAAGGAGGGTTTGCGATAGAAGCGTTCAAGATTTTTTTATTGAAATCTTTATGAAGAAAAACGAAGGTTCTTTTTTGTTTTAAGTTATGAAAATGAAAAAGAGTTATAGGTTAAAATTAGAAAGAAAATGATAGAATGAGAAGGTGGAGAAAATCAGAAAATGACTATGTACAAATGAATTGGAAAAGAAAGATTTGGAAGATGTGGTGAAAGAAATCGTGTTGGTGATCTAAACTAAAAATAAAAGAAAAGAAAGAAGATTAAGGAAGTACTTACCTAGTTTGGTTGATGACTTACCTGGAACCCTTGCATGTTCTACCTTGCTTCGGAGGCGTTCAATGCATAAGTCATAGGATCGAGCTCAGTCCCCATTCGCATTATATCATCAAGCCGAGAAAGAATGAAGTGATACGGATCTTGAGGAGGAGAACATCTTCATGAAGTATCATTGGCACTCACAAAAACGTTGTTATACTTATGCTTCTGGATTCACTTGCATTCTCATCAAAACCAAAAGAGGTGAAGTAGAAAGAGGAGAAGGAAAAAGAAAACAAAAGTAAAGAGACGAACATAAAAAAGTATTTACCTTTATTGCTTGTAGAAACAATGGAAGAAAGGAGGAGGGTACATCGGTGTCACTCTCAACATAAGCCTCTCTCTTACTTACATGAATCTTCATCTAACCTAAGCTTACATACAAATTAAAATTACATAAAAAGAAAAAAAACCTAAACTACAAAGAATGAAAACTGGACTAAATCCTATCTCTGCATGGTCATCCCATTTTCAGTGCAAATACTAGCTTTTTATAGGCAAAAACCCAACCTACAGGATCCCGGGAAGAGTGGGGAGCAAACGCTCCCCTAACTCCTTAACCAAGCCGCGGAAACGCGGCTTTGGCCGCGTTTCTGCGGCCATGGTGTGGCCAGGTGGCCACACCCTGTTGGTGGGTCTCCCTGATTTTTCCTTCTGTATTTATCTTCAGTTGGTTTTCTCATTTGAGTCTAGGATTGTGACAAAATGGCCTTTGATTCTTAGCTTTAACCGATCAATTCTGAGAGGATTCTTCTCAACCAGTTTTCAACCTCTTGATTTTGCCCTGATTCACTGAGCTCGAATTAATTCTGATTTAATTCAGAATTTGGTGGGCTTTTGGGCTCATTTCTCTTCATCTCCTTAAGGAATGGGCCTGCAAATAAATTAAACATTTAATTAGGACAATGCAGATTTTATTCTATAATAAGTATGAAAATATGATACTAAATATGCAACATTAGTGACCAATCAAATAGATAATTCAATGCATTCTCTCGTCCCAGTGTCCCATACCATAAGAAGTTGTTACTGAGAGCCCGCACCCTCAGTCAACTCACCCGAATCAGGATATGCGGGCACCCTGAATCTGATGCGAGGAAATACTCAATTACCGCTTAACTCATAGTTAATCCGTCACATAAAACTCACTACCTAACTATAGTCACATATCCATACATATGAGCCTAACAATTTCATTGCCTCCTACCTCCAACTTAACCTTCTACCTACAAACCTTAGCTCTGATACCAACTGTTACGGTCCCAGTCTTATAAACTTCCATTCAGATTTTAATCATCACAGATCATCGTATATTCAAGCGTGGGACCCATCAAGATACAATACTTTAATTCGAATAAAATCAGCCGGCTCTATACTTTACATCAATGTCCACTTTGATAGCATGTATGATCTTTAACATGATTTAGCATTTTCTAAAACATTGATCCGACAACTCATTACAAGACATAGTCTAATACATTACTATTCCACAATATAATACAGGATTTGAGTTTAGCATCAAGCATTTCAATATTTACAAGTTCATAGTAAACATCCAAATAGAATTTTTTGCATAGTTTTCTAAAAACAATATACATATCACAAGAACAAGGAAAAAGGGTAAAAATGTCTCTGTTGACACCTATCCCGCATGTGTTGCCATTAAGCGGGTCCCTTGTCTTTGTCCAAACCTGAAGGTGATAATGAGAACAGAGTGAGCTCGACAGCTCAGTGAGTAAAACAGTGTTATATGAATGTCCATTACGTAGGTTTATTTGAAATTTTATCATCAAGTTAACATTTGTAATTGATACTATTTTTACACATTTTTGGGTATAGAAATTCCTGACCAAGACTCAGTAACAGGTCCTGATAGTCAACTAAGTCTTGCCTATAGTCGACTAACTATACCCTAAGTCGACTTATATAGGAGCTATAATCGACTAGGGTCTGATCACAAAGGTGCTAACTCTCTATTGGCTGTCTACAACTTACATAGTCGACTAATCTATCGGGTATAGTCGACTACACTAGGTACCAGTCGACTTACAGGTCAACTGTAGTTGACTAGTTCAGGATCAAAAAGATAGGTGCTCTCTGTTTATTACTTATAACCAATTCTAGTCGACTACCCTTTCTGGTGTAGTCGACTACACTAGGTACTAGTCGACTTACAGGTCAACTGTAGTCGACTAATCATGTTTAAAAGAAGATGTTCACTCTCTGTTTATTTCCTGTAACTGAGGCTAGTCGACTTACAGTTTATATAAAGTCGACTAAGAGTATTTTCCTGAGACTTGTATACCTGTTTTTCCAATCTATAGTCGACTTAGCCCAAGGGCTAGTCGACTAACCCTGTTGAAAATGCCTGGGTAAGTCGACTATTACATAGTCTAGTTTTAAGATTTATATATAGTTTCAACATGAAATTTCTATCTTAACCATACTAACATACATGATCAACATAAAATATAATCTCCCCTTCGATCACCTCCGGTTCAACCCGGTCCCTTCCTCCGATACATTTACCACGTATTATTCTCCCCTTCGATCACCTCCGGTTCAACCCGGTCCCTTCCTCCGATATGTTTACCACGTATTATTCTCCCCTTCGATCACCTCCGGTTCAACCCGGTCCCTTCCTCCACTACATTTATCACGTATTATTCTCCCTTTCGATCACCTCTGGTTCAACCCAGTCCCTACCTCCAAACATGCAATAATCATATCCTTCATGTAATAACCACATACAAGGATTCATAAGACAATAACTACTTAAAGGATTCACATGATTCCTACTTTACATGATGCCAATATTAAGAAGCACATTAAAATGAATAAGTAACCACTTATTAAACTAACAACATGCAATCCTTTTCAAGATAACCAACATGTTATATCATTCCAATATATGTATAACCAAACATATGCATGAAGTCAAGTATGATGTTCATTCATAAAACTATTTCTTTTTTTAGAGGCGTGTGCTAGACTACTATGCATACACAATAACGTGTCGATCATGCACCCATGTAGACATTCATGAGAAATACAACAACATAACACCACATGATTGTTCATAATGTATACATAAACATATAAACCATGCACAAGCATCATCGTTCATTTTTCTCGTCCATTTATAACTTATTAATTTTCTCACTTTATTTCAAGTTTTACTTTTCTTACTATATTACTAGGGTTCGAATGTTCTTCTCACCCTTGAAGAGAGTATCTCCTTATCAAGCTTGGTTTCCCGCTATATTGGAGTCTACGAGGTCACAAAATCATCATAATTAGTTCTTAGTTAAAAGAGTATAAGAGGAGTAGAAATCTTAAGGTTTTGCTTACCGTTCAACCAATATCACCCTCCTAACTCAAAATCTTATCTTCAAGAATTCCCTTTTTAGGGTGATGTTATATCACCACTTTAGCTTTTTCTATTGGGTCTTTGGAGGAGTTAAAACATGTAAAGGAAGCCTTTTTCTTGTCTAAAGGAAGTAAGGAAAGTTTGTGAGGGAATGAGAGGGAGAAAAAGTATGTGTTTGTGAAGAAAAAGGGGAGGATTTGGGCTGCTGCTCCTGCTGGGCCTTAGCCGGCTGTAAAAGGAGGAGAAGAAGTGTTTTTGTGAAGTTGGAATGGAGAGAGAGTGTGTGTGTGTTTGCAAATGAGGTTCTTCTCTTCATTCCCCCTATTTATAGCCCAAACTCTTCAATAATATCATGACAAGTGCCCCTCCCTAATACATCACTCTACTCCTATACCTTACCCTATAAGTAAGGTTCCATCCCTCCCCCCTTCATGAGGTACTTGTACCCATAAGCATGGTGGGGGGTATGGTAGCAAAGCCAATAAGCATGAGATTGTATTTCATTTATATACATACATACATATATATACATACTAATATGTATAGTATAATGTATACTATCCTTCATGAATACTTACTCCCCCATCACCTCCCTAAAGCATTTATATGTTAGGAAAAAAAGGTGATTAGCTAAGACAAGTGTTACAGGTTGTGTTTGTTGGAGAGAGGAGTTGTTTACTCCAAAGTTGTATTACCCAAATTCTTAGAGGAGGTTCCCTGTATGGGAAGTCCTGTGTGGACGATATAGCGGAAATCCTTCTGTGTGAAGGCAGGGACGTAGAATAGTGACTTGAACCTCGAAATATATCTTTGTGTTTGCGATTGATCCACTATCTCTAAACTCTCTCTCTCTCTTTCTCTTTATATCTTGCATTGATTCATATTGTTCATATCATTTATATGCTTGGTATTGCTTGTATGCCTCACTTGTGTTGAACCAAGAGAGCTTTACATAGCACCTCAACTCTTATTTAGAGGAATTCAGAGGAGATAGTCCAGAGCCCTTCACTGGGAATTCGGCTACACTCTTTGGTTACACTAAGTATATTGCAATTTATTTTTAATTCCGCATCATTTATCATTGGATTAGCCTTACACCTATTCACCCCCCTCTAGGTGTACTTTCAATTGGTGTCAGAGCCTATACTCCTGATATTAGGTTTAACCACCTAGGAGTGAGATTTTGGTTTGCTAATCTATATTTGTATTTGCATACATATTTGTTTACACGCACTCATGGATTATCTTGCCCCTTCCATGTTTGATATTTCTAACATCGATATGTGAAAGCTTAAGATGAGTATGTATCTCAAGACCCTAGGAGTGCGTGTTTACCTTGTCGCTACCAAGAAATCTTATCTTGGTAATAGCAAGCATATAGAGGTCAATGCACAAGCCCTTGAGGCACTTAGTGAAAACACCTAGAGGGGGGTGAATAGGTGATAAAGCTAATCTAGAGAACTTAATGCGGAATTTAAAAACTAATTGCAATTAATAAGAGATGCACACTCAAGCAAGCCAAGCAAATAATTATGAATGATCAATATGAAAAGATGCAAGGCACAATATAGAGAGAAAGAGAGTAAGAGTCAAGGGATCAAGCGCAAACAATAAGATATGTTTTGAGGTTCAAGCACCCAGCTCTACATCCCCGCCTTCACCACCGTGAAGGATTTCTAGTCCACTAGCTTGTCCACAAAGGACTCCCACAAAGGGAACCTCCACCGAGGATTTGGGGCAATACAATAACAAGGAGTACCCAACTCCTCTCTTTACAAACACAACCTCCTCCTTGAGGCACAACACCAAGCCAACAAACAATCACCTCACAACTTGAGGGATTTGCAACACAAGGATCACCTCACACCTTGAGGGATACAACCCAATAGCACAACCTCCTCAACACAATGAGGGAAAGGCACTAAGCCAAGCTAAGATAGGGTTTACAACTTGGTGATCAAAAGACCACAAACAATCTCTTTTCCCACACAAAGATACTATAGAATAAGATAGTAGATGTAGCTCAAGTGTGGAGAAAACCAAAGGAATGGAAATCAAAAACTCAAAGAAAATCCTTGGGAAAAACTAGAAACCAAGATAAAGAAGTTGAATCAAATACTTTTCCCAAAAACCCTTTTCTTTGATTTTCCAAACCCTAGCAAAAACACTAAATAGATTGTTCAATTTAAAGCCCAAAAATTTCTTTTGATTGTTGTGAAAACACTGGAGAGTCAGGAAAAATTAGCATTCAAAATCTTTGGGAAAACCTCTTTCCAATGGGGTATTTATAGCCCATTTACAAAACTAGCCGTTGGCAGCAGATTCTGCCAAAAATGAACTACCGGTCGATCGGTCGGTCGACCGACCAACGGTCACATTTGACCGCTGACAGCTACCGGTCGACCGGGCGGTCGACCGTCCCCAGAACCAGAGAGCAACGGCTCTCTGGCCGGTCGACCGCTCGGTCGACCGGGAGAAACCCGAGAGCAACTTGCTCTCAGTCGGTCGACCGTGCGGTCGACCCGCTTATGGGTAAGCCAGCATGCACGTATCCGTGCATGTCGGTCGACCGCTACGGTCGACCGGCTACTTGGTACGGTCGACCGTCCGGTCGACCGACCTAGCCTGGCAGCAGCAGTTCTGGTCAGAAAAACATGTAATTTTTAATCCTAAAAATTCCCATAAAATCTCTAAAATTACACAAAAATAGTTTTATCATTTTATTTTGAAATATAAATTTGTGATAAAAATTTCATCACAAATAACAACCGTTTTGAAATATTTTTGTGTCTTATCATTTTTACCAAAATCAAAAACTGTATTTTCTAAAACTTGGATTTTTGAATTGAAAATACGTTTTGTCCAAAACTCATCTAAATACAAAAACATGATATTTAAACACTTTGTAGCATGTTGCATATGGATGGAAATCCAATATACAAGAAACATATACATATTCATGTTTTTGACTTTAATTCCAAAATATGTTTTGTTTAAAATACCAAAACACTAAACTCATGAAATAGACTATCAAACTAAGTTTGTCTAAGAAGTTGAAGCATACATGTATATAGAACAAATCTAATATACATTAAACCATGTAAACTTGTTTTGAATCTATCTATTCATGAAAACCAAGATCGGTTAAACCAATCAAACCGAAAACCAAAACGGAAACATGAAACGTGTGTGTTATGAACTTGAGCATATCATACTATTCTAATCTTTACAAATGGATCTAAAACTCAAACTAAACTAGGTGCCGATGTCTTCTTGTAGAGCGCCGTCTCCAAGCCGACTCGAACCAAAACTTCGTGATCCACCGAGCTTGACTCCAATGAGTGCTATATATGATCTTGTCGCTCGGGCTCTTGAATCACTATGTGAAAGCTTCCAAACCATCTTGTTGAAGCTAATCACCAACTAATATCTTGGTTAATGATCTGAAACTAAAATCACAAGATTATTAGTACACATAACTACATGAGTTAATCATCATCAAAACTAGAGTGGAAGGCCTCTGGGCCAACAATCTCCCCCTTTTTGATGATGACAAAACTCATGGAGTTATATATGCATGGATTAAAGTTAAGCTTCAAAGAAGCTCCCCCTTAACTCATGCATAGGAATAAACAAGCAAATAAATTGCAATGAAGGCTCATAAACAAGTATGAAACACATATATCTATTTGTTTATTGTGATGCATGAACATAAATCCTTTTTCTAAAACATAATGCTCTTGATACCAAACATATGAAATGCATCATGCATAAAACGTGCTCTTGATACCAATAAACTCTTGATACCAATAAAAACATTTCTTAATTACTAATTAAACAATCAAAAAACATGCATAAACTAAAATACTTCTCCCCCTTTTTGTCAATCATCAACAAAGGGGTCCAAGTAAAAACAAAAACATTTTTCTCCCCCTTTTTGTTCGAAACAAAGAAACAATAAAGGGTTTAAAAGCAATAAATTAATGTTCTCCCCTTTTTGTCTAAAACACAAATGATGTAAATAAGGGGTGACAATCAATTAAGATATCAATTAAAAATTTGTCAAAGTAGAGCATCTTGATACCAATTGAAAGGAAACATAAAAACATTGATACCAATTGAAATTAAACATAACAAATTTTGAATTTCTAAACAGAAATTTTGATACCAATTGTAAATATTTTTCAGTTTGAACATATGATACCAAATTGAAATTTTCAATCATAAAGTATGGGAGTGGAAAACAAATACCAATTGAAAGATGAAATACAAGTTTTCTCCCTCTTTATGACTTACCAAATAAAACATGCAAAGCTTGTATATGGATACCAATTGAAAACTAGTCAATTGAAACAAGATAGTCATTATAAAACAAGCTTTATCATGATCAAAATTTGAGCTCTAAGATATATGAATATAATAAGCACAAATAAAAACATATATATGTATGAAAAATTAGATACCAATTGAAATTGATACTCTTTGAAGTGAAAGCATACATATATACAAAAAAATATGAGTATACAAAAATGTCAATATTGATACCAATTGAAAGAATCCAATGATACCAATTGAAACAACAATAATATCAAATGTATATCTCATATAACCTATCCTCCCAATCATGCACAAGTTTAGAAGATATTCAAGAAGGGTATACATGGCATGGTCTCCCAACCAACCGCCCTTAGAAGGTAGGGGTTTTCAAAAATAGGTTTGAAAATAGAGTACGTTTGAAAATCTCTACCATAAGAAGAATACAAACTAGTTAAATGGGAAAACTTGTTAACTAGTACGAAATCCTTCAAGTAAGGAATAAAACATAAATATTTTTCATGAAACACATGCAAATCACATGGCACTAAACACTCAAATTCCATAAAACATGTATCATACTCATGAAAATAAAATCATGAGAAAACTAATAAAGTGAGTGAACAAGTGTTATGTGACGCATATCATCATGAAAATATTCAATTAAGCTCAATTTAAATTCCTTAAACATGAAAACATGAAAATCGTGAGAAACTAAATTTTCATTAAAAATAATTTATATTTCAAGGCATATGTATGTTTTGACAACACAAAAAGTATACATACATATCCCTAAACACAATTTGAGTCCATAGTAAAGATTTGCATGAAAAGCAAATGACTCAAGGGGTATACATGTATATCTTAAGGTTTGGCAAAATAAACATATACATGAAGTGAAAACACATGATCATAAAACATGTCCAAAATAGGGAATACAAGTTAGAATGCATGAATCATCAAAACTAGACTATACTAGAACATCAAATGGGTACAAATAAGCATCCAAGCACAAACATATATAAAGATTTATTTGTGGCCCACTACATGTACAAGTATAAATTCTAGTCTGAATGAAAACTAACATTTAAACATATATTCAAATCATGAAGCACGAAATGGGACATAAATCATCATTACAAACATAAAACAATCATTATGTAAATCCACATGCTATTAGAGTTATGATGTGCATAATAGCTAAACAAATGGTGAGAACACAACATATGGGTCCATATAAACATGGGTGATCTCAAAATCTATACATGCATGTCAATGATCTAAGAATCATGGCATTTAACATACTAATCAAAACATGAAGCATCAAAACAAAACATCATAAATATGGTCATCATGTACATGCACATGCATTAGATTTAGGACATACATATTAGTTTAAAACAAAGTGAGAGCACAAAGATAAGTCCATTTTAAACATGTATATCACTAATCTAAATCACATGGCATAATCATAATGAGCTATAAAACATGACATACTATCAATCAACGACATGAAAAGCATGCAAATATAAACGGGAGTTAGAGATTGATACCAAAACCGATGAAGGCACCTCTCTAGTTCTCCAAACCAATGGTGGTCCTCCTCCACCAAACTTTCCTTGAAAGTGATGCATCCAAATTGTTTTCTTTAGGCACGGAACGCATCCACTTCAAGGCACCGCTACTCTCACGTGATGCGAGAGCCCACACCTACATCAAAAATTTTAGGGGTGGTCTTTGGTACCCATTTTCTTTTGGGTCCATAGGGGTTAGTATCTTTCCTAACTCAAACAAGATTATTTGCTAAATTTTCAACATGTAAACGATCATAGCAAAATCTAGCAAGGTGGCCTTTTCGACCACAATGTGTACACGTGTACACATGGGCATACATAGTGTGAAGTTTGTGATCGTGATGAGCATGTGTATGCCGTGATGGGTATACATGCAAAGACGGGCCGTGTTTCTTACGAACCAAGGTTTCCAAGCGTGTATGATTTAAAGTACATTGGCTCAAAGTGGAGCCCAAATAATCAACACTTTTCTTCAAAATATTTATATCATTTTCAATACTAGAAGATAAAGTGGAGCATGCAAAAGATGTGCTAGGTTAAGCTACACTAGCATAGCAAACATGTGAAGACAATTCAAGTTTCAAAGATTTATTTTTCTTTAAAACAAAATCCAATTCTTTTGTAATGAGATCAATTTCATTTTTCAAAGAAAGGTTATCTTTTAAAACACAATCTAATTTTGAAGATAAAAACTCATAGTTTTTCACAACATCATCATAATCCTTTTTTGCTTTTCAAAAACTCATTTTTCTTTAGAGCAAGTTCTAGTTGAGATTTAAGTGAGTCACGTTCACTTGCAATCTCTTCCTTATCTTGCAAAATCAATTCAAAATTTGAACACAAATCCTTTAATTCTTCTTTTAGTTCAAAATTGTTCTTTTTCAACAAATCATGTTTTTTCAAAAAAATTTCAAGCTTTTGAGCAAGTTCCATATTCAATGTTTGAACTTCAAAACAACCATGGCAATAGGAACTAGAGCTATCATCTAGTTGAGAATCCGATTGTACCTCAAGGGAGTTTTTCCCTTGGACCATGAGGCAATGCTCGTCGGACTTGTCTCTCCTAGATCTTCTCAACTTGTTGATAATCCTTGGAAGCTCGGAAGAAGTCAATATGCTCCAAACTGCAAAAGCCGAGTCATAATGAGCAAACACATGTAAAAGATCTTCATTAAGAGATGCTCTAAGTGTCTTAAGGGCTAAAGCATTTGCCTTTTTATGCTTGCTAGCATTAGGGTAGGATTCTTGAGTAGTGGCTTGATAAACTAGATGTCCTAGGCTTTTTAAATGACTACTCATCTTGGCCTTCCAAAATCATGTCTAGAAAAATCAAACATAGGAGGGCTATCCATGAGTGCAACTATATGTGTGCAAAATGAAAATACAAATGAAGATTAGCAAACCAAGATCTCACTCCTAGGTGGTTAAACCTAAATATCAGGAGCGTAGGCTCTGATACCAATTGAAAACACCTAGAGGGGGGTGAATAGGTGATAAAGCTAATCTAGAGAACTTAATACAGAATTTAAAAACTAATTGCAATTAACAAGAGATGCACACTCAAGCAAGCCAAGCAAATAATTATGAATGATCAATATGAAAAGATGCAAGGCACAATAGAGAGAGAGAGAGAGAGAGAGAGAGTAAAAGTCAAGGGATCAAGCGCAAACAACAAGATATGTTTCGAGGTTCGAGCACCCAGCTCTACATCCCCGCCTTCACCACCGTGAAGGATTTCTAGTCCACTAGCTTGTCCACAAAGGACTCCCACAAAGGGAACCTCCACCGAGGATTTGGGGCAATACAATAACAAGGAGTACCCAACTCCTCTCTTTACAAATACAACCTCCTCCTTGAGGCACAACACCAAGCCAACAAACAATCACCTCACAACTTGAGGGATTTGCAACACAAGGATCACCTCACACCTTGAGGGATACAACCCAATAGCACAACCTCCTCAACACAATGAGGGAAAGGCACTAAGCCAAGCTAAGATAGGGTTACAACTTGGTGATCAAAAGACCACAAACAATCTCTTTTCCCACACAAAGATCCTATAGAATAAGATAGTAGATGTAGCTCAAGTGTGGAGAAAACCAAAGGAATGGAAATCAAAAACTCAAAGAAAATCCTTGGGAAAAACTAGAAACCAAGATAAAGAAGTTGAATCAAACACTTTTCCCAAAAACCCTTTTCTTTGATTTTCCAAACCCTAGCAAAAACACCAAATAGATTGTTCAATTTAAAGCCAAAAACTTCTTTTGATTGTTGTGAAAACACTGGAGAGTCAGGAAAAATTAGCACTCAAAATCTTTGGGAAAACCTCTTTCCAATGGGGTAGTTATAGCCCATTTACAAAACTAGCCGTTAGCAGCAGATTCTGCCAAAAATGAACTACCGGTCGACCGGCCAACGGTCACATTTGACCGCTGACAGCTACCGTCGACCGGGCGGTCGACCGTCCCCAGAACCAGAGAGCAACGGCTCTCTGGCCGGTCGATCGGGAGAAACCCGAGAGCAACTTGCTCTCAGTCGGTCGACCGTGCGGTCGACCGGCTTATGGGTAAGCCAGCGTGCACATATCCGTGCACGTCGGTCGACCGCTACGGTCGACCGGCTACTTGGTACGGTCGACCGTCCGGTCGACCGACCTAGCCTGGCAGCAGCAGTTCTGGTCAGAAAAACATGTAATTTTTAATCCTAAAAATTCCCATAAAATCTCTAAAATTACACAAAAATAGTTTTATCATTTTATTTTGAAATATAAACTTGTGATAAAAATTTCATCACAAATAACAACCATTTTGAAACATTTTTGTGTCTTATCATTTTTATCAAAAATCAAAAACTGTATTTTCTAAAACTTGGATTTTTGAATTGAAAATACGTTTTGTCCAAAACTCATCTAAATACAAAAACATGATATTTAAACACTTTGTAGCATGTTGCATATGGATGGAAATCGAATATACAAGAAACATATACATATCCATGTTTTTGACTTTAATTCCAAAATATGTTTTGTTAAAAATACCAAAACACTAAACTCATGAAATAGACTATCAAACTAAGTTTGTTTAAGAAGTTGAAGCATGCATGTATATAGAACAAATCTAATATACATTAAACCATGTAAACTTATTTTGAATCTATCTATTCATGAAAACCAAGATCGGTTAAACCAATCAAACCGAAAACCAAAACGGAAACATGAAACGTGTGTATTGTGAACTTGAGCATATCATACTATTCTAATCTTTACAAATGGATCTAAAACTCAAACTAAACTAGGTACCGATGTCTTCTTGTAGAGCGCCGTCTCCAAGCCGACTCGAACCAAAACTTCGTGATCCACCGAGCTTGACTCCAATGAGTGCTATATATGATCTTGTTGCTCGGGCTCTTGAATCACTATGTGAAAGCTTCCAAACCATCTTGTTGAAGCTAATCACCAACTAATATCTTGGTTAATGATCTGAAACTAAAATCATAAGATTATTAGTACACATAACTACATGAGTTAATCATCATCAAAACTAGAGTGGAAGGCCTCTGGGCCAACACTTAGGAGTACTCTAAGTAAGAATATCTTTTTATGCTTTCTCATTGTGATTCCACCTTTGCAGTCTGGAACACCTTAACCTCTCCAAAGCTTCAAACGCCAAACATTGTGGAGGAGAAATCTAGTGGAGATGAGTCCGACCAACATTGCTATATGGTCCAAGGGAATGACTCCCTTGAGGTAAATTTAAAAACTCAACTAGATGATAGTACTACTTCTTCCGGTGATGATTATGTTGATGTCGGTGCTTTAAATGAAGAACTATCTATTATTTGTGAAAATTTGCTTGAAAAATACCAACTCTTGAAAAAAAAGTCTTAAAATAAAAGAAGAAAATAAGGATTTGTTTCTAAACTTGACATGGCTTTGCAACAAAGGAATGAGATTTCAAATGAAAGGAACTCATTGGAATCCTAACTTGATCTTGCCTTAAATGAAAACAAAATCTTAAAAGGAAAAAATGATTGTAATGATGTTTTGAAGAATAATGAGATTTTGTCTTCAAAACTTGATTTTGTTGTAAAAGAAAACTAATCTTTGAAAAACAAAATTGCTTCTATTTCAAAAGAATTGGATTTGATTTCTAATGAAAATAAATTTTTAAAAAATAATTTAAATTCACATATTTTCCATGCTTCACCTTCTAGTGTACCATTGCATGCTCCACCTCTTCTTCTATTATTGAAAATAATATAATATATTAAAGAAAAGTGTTGATTGTTTGGGCTCCACTTTGAGCCAATGTGTCATACACTACACACGGTTGGAATCCATATTTCGCAAGAAACATGCTCCTCATATGCATGCACACTATACACGGTATACACATGCTCATCATGCTCACACACATGATTCCATGTATGCTCATGTGTACACTTGTACATATTGTGGACGTAAGGGCCACCTTGCAAAGTTTTATTATGATAGAGTACATAATGTAAATTTTGTAAATAAATTTGTTTGGGTCAGGAAAGGTGCTAATCCTCATGGACCCAATAGAGTATGGGTACCAAAATCCACTCTTATTTTATTTGATGTAGGTATGGGCTCTCACATGACGTGAGAGGTGCTGGTGCCTTGAGGTGAATGTGTTCCGAGCTAAACGGTGACAATATTGGATGCATCACTTTCAAGGGGAGTTTGGTGGGAGGACCACCATACTTTGGAGACCTAGAAATTAACCCTAATGATTTTGGTAACTATCTCTAACTCCTTATTTATGTTTACATGCTTTCATATTATTGATTTTTAGCATGTCATGTTTTAATGCTCATTATGTTATATGCCATGATAATTAGACTTATGACATACATGATTAGTAATTGAGATACACTCATATTCACATGGATCTATATTTTATATTCTCACTATAGTTTAACTATTGTTTACATCATACCTCTAAGACATGTGCATATACATAATGATATATTGGTTATGTTTGTGATCTTACACTTCATAGTTTTGATTACATGTTTGGATGTAGCCTTCATTAGAACTTGTGTATATATTTGTACAACTAGTGGGCCACAAATTGATTATTATATGTTTGTACTTAATTGCTCATTGTACCCATTAGATGTACTAGTATAGCCTAGTTTTGATTATTCTCGCATTTTAACTTGCATTCCCTATTTTTGGACATGTTTTTCATAGATATGTGTTTAGCTTCATGTATATATTAATTTTGTCTAAAACTATTGGATATACATGTATACCCTTGAGTCATTTGCGTTTCATGTAAAATTTCTTTATGGACTCAATTCTGTTTGGATATATATGTATACTTCTCATTTAGACATAACATACATATGCCTTGAAGTTTGAATTATTTTGATTTTCATGTTTATAAAAAAATTTCATATTGAGCTTAAATGCCCTATTTTCATGATTTTATTGATTACATGTCTTTTACACTCTATATTTGATGTTTACTCGTGATTTGTTTCCATGAGCTTATATGAACTTTATTGCTAATTGAGTGTTGAAAATTGTGTGATTTTCATGTTTTCATGGATATATTCTTATTTTATTCCTTACTTGAAGGATTTCGTACTAGTTTCAAAATTATCCTTGAATTAGTCTTTATTCTTCAATTGGTAGTGATTTTCAAACTTGTTAAACTATTTTCAAAACTTATTTTTGAAAACTCCTACCATCGAAGGGTGGACGGATGGGCGACTATGCCTTGTGTGCTCTTATTGAAAATCTATTTAATCATGTACATGAAAGGGAGGTAATTATGAGTTATATATTTGATCCTCATTGTATTTTTAATTGGTATCTCAATTGATATTTTCATACTTGTATACTCATATTTTATTTTCTATATATATATATGCTTCAAACTTCAAATAGTATCAATTTCGATTGATATTTATATTTTTCATACATATATGTGATTTGATTGTGCTTACAATATCTTTACATCTTAAAGTACAAATTATGCTTATGCTTAACTTGATTTACTCCTTAATGTCAATTATTTTTCAAATTGGTACTTATACAAGCTTATGCATTATTTTTATTAGTATTTCATAAAGGGGAGAACATTCATGTTTTATCTTTCAATTCGTATCTTTCAATCGAGTTTATTTTCAATTGGTATTTTACTCCTATTCTTTATGATGAAAAAAAACTTTGTTTTGGAATATACTAACATTTTCAATATTGGTATCATGTTTCATTTTAATTGGTATCTATATTGATATGAGTTATGTTTACCTAAAATAATTTGGTTTTTACTTTCAATTGGTTGTTACTTTCATTTGGTATCAAGATTTCATATATATATATATATATATATATATATATATATATATATATATATATATATATATATATATATATATATATATATATATATTTCAATTGGTATCAAAACATACAATGTTTCATTTTCTATTGATATCAAAATTTACAAGACATTCTTTTTGGTATCAAGATATTTTCAATTGGTATCTTTTAATATCTTAAAATTTTGTTTACTTTCAATTGGTATCTTAAAAATATTTTGTTTATTTTTCTATTGGTATCATAAATTGGTATCATAATGTTTCGATATATACCTTTATCATAAATTGATATATTTTTTCAATTGGTATCATAATGTTTTGATATGTATTGCTTATATGCAAGGGAAGCTTAACATCTTCTCTATATATAGATTCATGTCGAGTGTCTCTCATATTAAGGAGCTTGACCTCTCTTGGTATGTAGTACATGTGTGTAGAGGGAGCTTCACATCTTCTTTTATACATTGTATATTATGCGTTATGTGATTAGGATTTAGTTATCTCTTTTTTATGTAATGCATGTATGCAGGGGGAGTTAACTTTACGTCTCTCCTCTTCATGAATGTATATCGCATATACATCCTTCTTGTTTGATTTGACCAAGAAGAAGAAAATTATTTTTGAGTTTATTTATGCCCTTTGTTGATGATTTGACAAAAAGTGAGAGAGAAATTTGAAGTTTTATATATGCATGTTTATGCATGATTTCCCATATTTATGATTTTCCATGTTTATGCATGATTTCCTTGTTTTATACATTTCTCATGTTTATGCATGATTTCCTTGTTTTATACAAAAAGGAAGAAAAGAATTTTGAGTTTTATATATGCATATTTATGTCATCTATATACATGTTTTTTTTTTTCAATTGGTATCAGAGCATATATGTTTTGTTTTCAATTGGTATCAAAGCATATATGTTAATATGTTTTCATTGAATATCTTTATTATTTATTGCTATGCATGCGTTAAGGGGGAGCTTCTATGAAGCTTAACTTTAATCCACGCATATATAACTCCATGAGTTTTATCATCATCTAAAAGGGGGAGATTGTTGGCCTAGAGGTCCATCACTCTAGTTTTGATAATGATTAACTCATGTAGTTATATTTTACTAATAATCTTGTGATATTTAGTTTCAGATATTTGATCAAAATATTAGTAGGTGATTAGCTTCAACAAAGGAGTTTTGGAGCTTTCACGTGTTGATTCAAGAGCTCGAGCGTCAAGATCGCATCTAGTACTCGGTTAGAGTCAAGCTCGGTGGATTGTATTTGAATCAAGTCGACTTAGAGACAAGAAGATTTCGGTTTGTTTACTTTAGATATATTTAGATCTTGTGTAAAGATTAGATAGTATTGATATGCTCAAGTTCACATACACACACAAGTTTAAAGTTTATTGGTTTTCGGTTTAACCGGATTTTAGATTTCATGTCAAAAACATAGATATAATATCTTTTATGTATACTGGATTCTATCCATATAGAATATGCTTCAAAGTTGTTTCAATATCATGTTTTTGTATCTATATGAGTTTTGAAGAAAACAGTTTTCCATTTCAAAAATTCAATTTTAAAAAATACGATTTTTGTTTAAAGCCTAATTTTCATATCACAAAAATAGTTCAAATAGTTTGTAATATGTGTTGAATTTTAGTCATACATATTTATATTTCAAAGATCTTATAAGAACTTATTTTTGTAGAATTTATGTGATTTTATAGGATTTAATTAAAGATAAAAAAGACAAGTTTTTAATCCCATAAAAAATTGGATCTGGCCTTCTGCCGGTCGACCGATCTGGTCGACCGATGTGCACAAACGTGCACAGGCCATTGGGCTGGTGGACCGGTCGACCGGGCGGTCGACCGTCCAGAGAGCTCTGCTCTCTGGACTTGGCCCCGGTCGATCGGGCGGTCGACCGGCAGAGAGCAGCTGCTCTCTATATTCAGTTTCGGTCGACCGGGCGGTCGACCGGAGGCACAACGGTCATAAAAATGACCGTTGGCCGGTCGACCGGGCGTCGACCGGAAGGGCATTTCTGCCCTTTTCAGGATGCCAACGGGCAGAATTTTTGAAGGCTATAAATATGCCTTCTCTTGAGTTGTTTTAGACAAGATTTTAGAAGAGAATTTTTCCCATCTTTCAAGTATTTTTAGCAAGAGTTTTTGTGGTTAAAAGTTTTAATTTTATTTGTTTTAAAGGGTTGAAAAATTCAAAGAAAAAGAGAAGTCTTTAGGAATTGATTTTGTTCTTCATTTATATGTTATCTTAGAAGTTTTCCCAAGTATTTTCTTTGTGATTTTGATTTCCAAACTCTTTATTTTCTCACACTTGAGATATCATATCTATCCTATCTATAGGATCTTGTTTTTGGTGAGAAAAATTGGTTGTGGTTTGTTAAGACCACCAAGTATTGTAAATCACTTTGCTTTGAGTTGTGGGTGTCCCTCTTGTGTAGAGGTGATTGTGAAGGAGTTTGGTTTTGCTGGTATCCCTCTAAGTGTAGAGGTGATTGTGATTGGTGTTTGGCTTTGTGCCTTATCCCTCTAATGTGAGGTGATTATTATTTTGGCTAAGTGCCCATCCCTCTAAGTGTAGAGGTGATTGTTGTTGTGCCTTGCCTCTTGTGTAGAGGTTGTGTTTGTTGGAGAGAGGAATTGTGTACTCCAAAGTTGTATTATCCAAATCCTCAGTGGAGGTTCCTTGTGTGGAAAGTCCTGTGTGGACGATATAGTGAAAATCCTTCTGTGTGAAGGCAGGGACGTAGAGCAGTGGCTCGAACCTCAAAACATATCTTTGTATTTGCGATTGATCTACTATTTCTAAACTCTCTCTTTATATGTTGCATTAATTCATATTGTTCGTATCATTTATATGCTTGGTATTATTTGTGTGCCTCATTTATGTTGAACCAAGAGAGTTTTACATAGCACCTCAACTCTTATTTAGAGGAATTCAGAGAAGATAGTCCAGAGCCCTTCACTGGGAATTCGGTTACACTCTTTGGTTACCGTGTGTTGCAATTGTTTTTAATTCCGTATCATTTGTCATTAGATTAGCCTTACACCTATTCACCCCCATGTTCCTAAACTTTACATTTTCTGTGCAGGTTCAGACTCGATCACTCCATGTAACAGTTGGATGAATGAGACTCTGCAATAGCAGAGTGCTCATCGTTCGATTCTATCCCCTTAGCCAGGTTGTTGTAGTCAATAGGGGTTATTGCTCTTATCCAGATCTCGGTTTGCTTGTAAATCCCTTCAGGTTCGATGAGTATTTCATTCAAACCCGAGGAATGTTCAGCATCCAATTCCTCAAAACTGAGAGCTAGTTGCTACCCTTTTGACTTGCATGATGTGGCACTCGGATCCACCATGTTTGAAGTCACTTCAGGATACTCGAAGTCAGAGGACGCCTTGTTCCTGTGAGAGCATCGCCTGTTGGCTGAGCTAGAGGCTGGAGCCGCTGACAAACAGTTGAAGATCGACGGCACTCAGAGAGGTAAAGCCACAAGGGTGTTCAGATAGAACTGTTGAGATAAGGCGCTCACAGCAGCATTGAGAAGTGATTTGATGGACATTCCTTTTTCGAGTAAGGTAGTCACATTTTGGCATCGTTGCTGGGGAGATTTCTCTCTCCTATTTAAATTAACCGCAAATGCACGGTCGTTCAATTATAGCACTTGTGGGTCGATCCACATGGACAAATGGTTCTCTAGATTCAACAGTATCTAGGCAAATTGGTCAAAAAATTTGTGAGTTTTGAGAGTTGTTCTATACTAATTATTGATTTAGAAAAATCAATTCAAGCACCTAGGGTTGAATCCCCCTAAAGTAGCATCAAGTTCGATCTCTTCTACTAAGTTGTTACAAATCACCAAATCTCTAGTTGTGATAGGCAAACTAAATCTGAACACTAGATCTAAGCACATGGTATTATCCAGTTACATGATCCATCAAAGGTAAATAAATAACTGAATAAATTAAAAATAGAAAAAACAGTAAAACCTAAGCATAGATCATTAACTAGAGATGCATAACTTGTTAAATACCTAGTTTTTCTAGAAATGAATCTCTCAAAAAGCGTAGGTCAACTATGAGTATACATTCCTAGATAGGAGGGCTAACGGTTGACTACAAGATAATCTAGCCTAGATTCCTCTCCTCTAGATACTTGAGACAAAATTAGCTACTCATGATTAAATCATTAACATTATACTCTAAATTATTAATTGCAATCAACATAATAATTTTCGAGTTTGCCGAAATATTACCTGATACAGAGAGTTGCAGACATATTAATAAAAGAAATCCCAAAGAAAAGCTATTATTCCAAAAACACAACCTACAAGTAAGATGAAACACTCGGCCACGAGGGAGACTCCCTCTGGCACGAGCAACGAAGCAGGACAGACGCTAATGGCTGGGAGAAGGATAAAAATAGTAAAACATTGCAGCCTCCTTTGATGAAGGGCCAAAATAATCAACAACAAAATAATTTCACTGCCACCATGAATGAAGATCACTTCGAAACAAAAAATAAAGCCTCATATTTAAACCCTAAAAGCTAAAGGCGGCCCCCCTCCTGTACACTATCATCCCCTCTTTTATATAATATAGATGGTTACCAAAAGGCCTTTCGAAATACATCGATTACACAATATTCATTTTTAGTTCAGACAGATTCTGTAAATGACAAATACAGATAGTTAAATGGCTGAATTAGCAAAAGATCTCAACATGAAAGTTGTATATCTTTAAATTATCTTTCCGTAAACACCTGGATGACCACTTTTCAAGTCTTGTAACCAAAGTTATAATCAAAATACTCTAATATATTCAAAAGTTCTTCAATTTCATTCAACTTTTGTGCAAAACACACCATTATAAGCTTCTTCTCTTTTTCTTTTCGACAAAGGACATTCACTGCAAAAAAGAGCTAAAACATACCAGGTAGCAATTATTTAAATACAACAATAAATAAAATATGTGTAACGGTCCCAGATTTCATAATTTTCAAATAACAGAATATTCTATTAAACTGATAGATTATCGTAATCATCTCCAAGCTCTTAAAATTTCCGGCAGCACTTCCTTTGTAAATGTTACATGCCCAAATATACATTTCAATTTACAGTAATTTTGACCAACCACAGTCCACGAATTTTCAAATCTAACATGTAAGTCAAAGTTAACAATCACCCAAGCAATCATAATAATACCTCAGCTCACTACAGCCTGTTAATTCTCCAAATAATAATTTAGGCTTGACACCGCCTACTTATGAAACAAAAGGAAACATGTGCCCGAGAGTACTCCTCTCGTCATCCACAATATAAACAGATTTAACTGTAACTCTAACACATCACCATAATCATAATCTAACTTATTTCATAAATATCCATCTCTCAAAATGTACAAGGTATCAGTATACATCAAGTAAGATTTTCAACAGGAACTAAGTTACAGTCCAATGCAATCAATAAAAATTAAACTCTCAACAAACGCCTAAATCTGAAGCTGGTCTTCTGCCATACAGCGACCTGAAACATAAAACGGGAGGGAGTGAGCTCGACAGCTCAGTGAGAGAGAATCAAAGTGAATCAAGAAGTAAAATACAATAAAGGGACGTGTTTCTTTCTTCAACAATTTGCAAGTACAGATGAACAAATGAAATGAGGAGAGAGCAATATCTTAATATGAATGATTAACACAACGATCCATATACTCTATGTGACGGTCTGACTTCTCTAGAATCGATTCTCTTTAACTTTCTTAATTTTCTGCTGCAGATTACTTGGTCTAAGAATTCAGTGAGATACTTTCTCATCATTATAACTTATGCATGGTTCTGTTTTAAGTACTATCAACACATATCATCTCATAACTCATATCTCATACAATAGATACAACCAACCAAATCGAGAATTTCATGGGGAGTAAGTATATGTTTCGGTAATACAATATCACAATTCACCCACCCCATATCATCTAAGTATAATTTTCCATATGGATAACGCGATCACACATAATCATACTACACTTCACAATATTCACATATCATACTTAGAGATGTGCACAACACACATGATACACATGCATATACAACCACAGTGAAGTGTGAGAATTCCTCGTTTTCTCCCTCCTACCGGCTCCCGCACGGCCCCTTCCTCCTATATATATGTATTGTATGTATATACAACAATAACACCGTCTTCCCCTCCTACCGGTTCTCGCACGGCCCCTTCCTCCAATATATATATATATTACAATCCCACCGTCTTCCCCCTCTACCGGCTCCCGCCCGGCACCTTCCTCCAATGCAAAAGATGTAACAAACATATACACACACACATTCGAAAGTACAAATAATGATTTCGTCACAATACGAACACCAACCCCTTTATTGCAGTTACCTTTTAGCTTGACATAATGTCATTGACATCCATATATGACACACCTTATGTGTATATACATAATATGAGTTACCAGTCAATACTGTAGTGATCTAATCATCTCAATTTAATGAGTCAGCTCTCATTTACTTGTTAAGTATTAGCCTTTTGAGTCGTGCTACTAGCACATCAACATTCAATTATGTAGCATACAATCATGATCGTAAATTTACAATGCATACACGTCATGGAGATCAATTCATCAACAAAACAAATACTAAAATGTTGCTTGAGGGTAAAGATAATTGTCATATAGGTATACAACTTGTTAGTTATGCTTATGTGACATCCCCGTCAATTTCATATATATTCAACATACATCAAGGTTGTAAACAATCATCACTTAGATGTGGTTGCACAGTGTATCAATAACCATATGAAGAATAAGCAATATCAACAAGTTATCTATTATGAGAAACTCTTATAATAATTACACCCATGTATCCGTAATAATGTTGGTTTCTATTCCCATCAACGCACCCGAGCTTTCATTCATACGTCTAACACCACTAGTTTCTTACGCCCAATGTTCAGCATGGTTCCGTCGAAACTCCGAATACCATAATCATTCGGTCAGTTAGTCAATTAATGACTACCAATAAGATTAGACAATTCATTACCAACCTGGATTCCCGACTTCGTAATAACAGTTTCCGCTCTGATGATTTTTATAACTGCCACTTACGTAACTATTAATTTTCAATCTCACAATTTAAAGCGAAGTATCCTCTATGGACACCAACATCAATGATTTAATTTGCTCAAGCCTAATTTCACATCTTTATGAGGCAATATGAAAAGATACAATTTTCTTAGCTTACAGTCATGTGGTATCCACTCTATATTTCTTCGTGGTCTTCTATTGCATCAGTTTATAGTTAACCATCAATATTAGATCTTTCTTCTATTGAGAAGTAATTAGCTATTGTTCATAACCAGGGTAATCAACGAAGTGTTGTTTAAATAAACGCTTGGAAGGACTCCTGCAGCCTTATTACCTATATGATGAGTTTATGAATCAAGATCTTCGATGGTCTACGTGCACTGGGCCATTGAAATAAAGATACTGAGACACCCTATATAAATAATATATTGCTCTAGTCGTATTCAGAATTTGTCTCCATGCAGCTCAAAGTCTAAACCACCAATGCCTGGTGTGACTGAGTATCATGCTATTTCTTATAGACAAGTGGTATGAAAAATGATTATAATCTCCTCCTTTATACCCTTCTATCACGGTACTCCCAACTTGTGAATATTGTCAATAAAATTTTCCCCCTAATCCTATCCTGCAATCATAGAGTCGGAACCCACAGTCCTATTAGCTCGGGACTGTGAGTTGAAAACCTGCAACACTGGATAGTGTTGATAATGAGTAACAATATGTGTTATTAAAACTTATTTCTTATTATTAAAATTATAGCACTTGCCATCTGCCATAATCCTTAGTTATCCTGAACCTCTTGAACCTCGCTTCTAACTCATATGTGGAAGGAGAGATGGGTCGAGTAATTCTTCCAGTTGCTTACCTTTTCCCTTTGCCATTAGATTTGTGTTAGTCCTACCAAATGGTTGGATCTATAATTCACCTCATCAGGATGTGCTCAACATAACCAAATGTATCAATACTTACTAAACATGTCAGATTTTCCAAGTGTCTGAGCGAATGCAACAGTAATTATTTAATGACGCAGATATGCCCAACAATGTACCTACCTGAACTTGAAATAATATAACACAAGGATAAGAGCTCTTTCATGAGAATATTGTTTTATGCTGAGCTCAGAGAATTCTAATCTGGTGCTATGGGATCCAGAGCACCACTTGATCTAGCACCACGACTCTGAAATTTATATAAAATCTGATAGGATGATTCTATGTCGTTTCACTGGTTACGCTAGAAATTTAACAAAATTATTACTTCAAGAATGTATCAAGTCATAACCTACCAAATTCTAGAGTAAGTATCGTCGTCCAAAACCCAATACACCTTGCTGCCACTAGGCACAAGTAGCAAATCTTTTAGGCTTTTTAACTTCTTTCCAATTATTTACGAGGACAGATCCTGGGGTTACCTCTTAAATGGAAACAAACATATAAAATTTATGGAACATCAACATTCATTATTAGGGCGTATTCAGTTCCGAGCTTGGCGCAACATGCCTCTCTACTTATTCTAAAATTCTCATGGGCCTCCCCTTAAATGGTAATTCATAAGGAGGAAACTAATCTTTGACATGATTTATGTTTTCCTTTGTTTCTCAAAGGATTCCTAACGTCAAAGCAACACAGGTTTAAATTTCACGTGCTTAGAGATACTATCACCTTTCTAATAGTCTATTAGATGACATTTATAATTGAGTTAACTAGTAAAAGAAAATTCCCAAACTCTTCAATCGTAAAGGAAAATTCTGCAACTCAAGAAATTTGACTAGCCGGTCTTATTTTGACGATAACTTCCAGCACAGACCTCAATTGGACACCACAAAAGCCGTTGGAAAGTAGATTCGATTACCTTTCCAACGATATACTACATGATCAGTTTTATCTAACTAAACTGTTTCTGATATACCGAAACTCTTCAGCTGAGTGAGTTCTGCAGCAGGACAGTTTTGACCAACATGCAATATTTCAGTCATAACTTGAGGTACAGATATCTGATTAGGACATGGTATGAACCGTTGGAAAGTAGACTTGATTGTCTTTCCAAAGGTATATAATATGAATATAATATAACCCTAACATACTAATGAACTGAGCCCGAATTTACAGAGTAATTCTGTTTAACAGATTTCTGCACATATTAGAAAGGTTCTCTACTTTGCTCTAGATGATGATTTGCCCAGAAATTTTTGCAAGAAAATATAGGGGAAAGATATGAGTGCTACTTTAAATGACAGAAATTAATCAATATATATTATGAGGTTTTCTCTAGAAATTCAGAAATGAAATAGATCTAGATCTAGATGAATCTCCCTCACCTTCTTGTTTCTCCTCGCTATAGTCGTTGCTCCCACTTGCCGCCGCTCCACCGCCGGCCGCCACCGCCGCCACCGCCGCCGGCCGCCCGGGTGTGGCCGGGTGCTCCCGGTTCCAAAGAAGAGAGGAGGGAGAAAGGGAGAAGAGTGAGATTAAAAAAAATGATTGAAGGTTGGAAAGAGATTTGAGAGGTTGTATTTGGATTCTTCTCATGGGTTTCTTAGGTTGAAAAAAATGAGAGATGGAAGAAGATGAATGAGGGATTAATTGTCTACCCATTTACACAAACCCCCCTCACATAAACATATATCACATATATCCACAACCTCTCTCTTCCCTCATCTTGCCACCTATACACACATATTTCAAGGCTAATCTTAAAACTCCATCTACCCATGCCATGCACACCTACTTTCTCCACTATTTCTAAAATAATAAAATAATTCTCATGATTGTATTTTTATTTCAATTTATTTATTTATTTTGTATTTGCTTCATTTTCTTGTATTTACACAATGTATTCACTTGCCACTTTATTACACATATATGTATGAACAATAAATTTAAAGGTATCAAATATATGTGCAAGTATTCATAGAAGAATGATCATATTCATAAGGTTTTACATATACATAACAAACATAGGTAGGAACATATGTATATATGTCGAATACCCATATTTCCCACTTTCAGAATTTTCTTTTACGGGATTTCTAAACATCCATTGTTACACTCACTAAATTTTGTCATTATCTCAGATAATCAGTTTATCCCCTTTAACAAGATTAAATCAAGATTTAGAATTTCAGAGTGTTACAGTTCTACCCCCCTTACAATAGTTTCGTCCTCGAAACTTAGCATACCTGAACAGATAACTGTAAAACCTTCGCATTCCTCCTATATACTTCAAAATCGCACTTCCATATAATATCCCTCTCGATCCTTTTCCTCGAGAACTTATTATCTCTTGAACAACTTCCTACACATATATATTCTTACGATCTGACTTAATCTTAACTCGCTTGATATTTGATCATTTCCTTACTCCAGTGTCCCATACACTAGCAGCTCGTACTGAGGGCCCACACCCTCAATCGAACACATCCGAATTATGGCATGTGGGTACCATAATCCGAACATAAGGCAGTGACCAAATATCCCGCGCTTCAAGATTGTCTTCTACGCAAGAACTCCTACCCCCTTAAATCAATCATATCAAACAATATTTTTCACATACATACAAGCGTAATCATGCATATCAATCATAATAATCAGCCCTATCTATCCAATCCTCTTTCTACTATTCATTCTAAGTTTATCCTCATTCTATATCCTGTGCTCTGATACCAACTGTAACGGTCCCAGATTTCATAATTT
>JAVJIF010033123.1:0-16252 GCA_038442645.1 Agave tequilana
TGTAACGGTCCCAGATTTCATAATTTTCAAATAACAGAATATTCTATTAAACTGATAGATTATCGTAATCATCTCCAAGCTCTTAAAATTTCCGGCAGCACTTCCTTTGTAAATGTTACATGCCCAAATATACATTTCAATTTACAGTAATTTTGACCAACACAGTCCACGAATTTTCAAATCTAACATGTAAGTCAAAGTTAACAATCACCCAAGCAATCATAATAATACCTCAGCTCACTACAGCCTGTTAATTCTCCAAATAATAATTTAGGCTTGACACCGCCTACTTATGAAACAAAAGGAAACATGTGCCCGAGAGTACTCTCTCGTCATCCACAATATAAACAGATTTAACTGTAACTCTAACACATCACCATAATCATAATCTAACTTATTTCATAAATATCCATCTCTCAAAATGTAAAGGTATCAGTATACATCAAGTAAGATTTTCAACAGGAACTAAGTTACAGTCCAATGCAATCAATAAAAATTAAACTTCTCAACAAACGCCTAAATCTGAAGCTGGTCTTCTGCCATACAGCGACCTGAAACATAAAACTGGGAGGGAGTGAGCTCGACAGCTCAGTGAGAGAGAATCAAAGTGAATCAAGGAAGTAAAATACAATAAAGGGACGTGTTTCTTTCTTCAACAATTTGCAAGTACAGATGAACAAATGAAATGAGGAGAGAGCAATATCTTAATATGAATGATTAACACAACGATCCATATACTCTATGTGACGGTCTGACTTCTCTAGAATCGATTCTCTTTAACTTTCTTAATTTTCTGCTGCAGATTACTTGGTCTAAGAATTCAGTGAGATACTTTCTCAGTCATTATAACTTATGCATGGTTCTGTTTTAAGTACTATCAACACATATCATCTCATAACTCATATCTCATACAATAGATACAACCAACCAAAATCGAAGTTTCATGGGGAGTAAGTATATGTTTCGGTAATACAATATCACAATATCACCCCATATCATCTAAGTATAATTTTCCATATGGATAACGCGATCACACATAATCATACTACACTTCACAATATTCACATATCATACTTAGAGATGTGCACAACACACATGATACACATGCATATACAACCACAGTGAAGTGTGAGAATTCCCGTTTTCTCCCTCCTACCGGCTCCCGCACGGCCCCTTCCTCCTATATATATGTATTTGTATGTATATACAACAATAACACCGTCTTCCCCCTCCTACCGGTTCTCGCACGGCCCCTTCCTCCAATATATATATATATATTACAATCCCACCGTCTTCCCCCTCCTACCGGCTCCCGCCCGCACCTTCCTCCAATGCAAAAGATGTAACAAACATATACACACACACATTCGAAAGTACAAATAATGATTTCGTCACAATACGAACACCAACCCCTTTATTGCAGTTTACCTTTTAGCTTGACATTAATGTCAATTGACATCCATATATGACACACCTTATGTGTATATACATAAATATGAGTTACCAGTCAATACTGTAGTGATCTAATCATCTCAATTTAATGAGTCAGCTCTCATTTACTTGTTAAGTATTAGCCTTTTGAGTCGTGCTACTAGCACATCAACATTCAATTATGTAGCATACAATCATGATCGTAATTTTACAATGCATACACGTCATGGAGATCAATTCATCAACAAAACAAATACTAAAATTGTTGCTTGAGGGTAAAGATAATTGTCATATAGGTATACAACTTGTTAGTTATGCTTATGTGACATCCCCGTCAATTTCATATATTCAACATACATCAAGGTTGTAAACAATCATCACTTAGATGTGGTTGCACAGTGTATCAATAACCATATGAAGAATAAGCAATATCAACAAGTTATCTATTATGAGAAACTCTTATAATAATTTACACCCATGTATCCGTAATAATGTTGGATTTCTATTCCCATCAACGCACCCGAGCTTTCATTCATACGTCTAACACCACTAGTTTCTTAACGCCCAATGTTCAGCATGGTTCCGTCGAAACTCCGAATACCATAATCATTCGGTCAGTTAGTCAATTAATGACTACCAATAAGATTAGACAATTCATTACCAACCTGGATTCCCGACTTCGTAATTAACAGTTTCCGCTCTGATGATTTTTATAACTGCCACTTACGTAACTATTAATTTTCAATCTCACAATTTAAAGCGAAGTATCCTCTATGGACACCAACATCAATGATTTAATTTGCTCAAGCCTAATTTCACATCTTTATGAGGCAATATGAAAAGATACAATTTTCTTAGCTTACAGTCATGTGGTATCCACTCTATATTTCTTCGTGGTCTTCTATTGCATCAGTTTATAGTTAACCATCAATATTAGATCTTTCTTCCTATTGAGAAAGTAATTAGCTATTGTTCATAACCAGGGTAATCAACGAAGTGTTGTTTAAATAAACGCTTGGAAGGACTCCTGCAGCCTTATTACCTATATATGATGAGTTTATGAATCAAGATCTTCGATGGTCTACGTGCACTGGGCCATTGAAATAAAGATACTGAGACACCCTATATAAATAATATTGCTCTAGTCGTATTCAGAATTTGTCTCCATGCAGCTCAAAGTCTAAACCACCAATGCCTGGTGTGACGTGAGTATCATGCTATTTCTTATAGACAAGTGGTATGAAAAATGATTATAATCTCCTCCTTTATACCCTTCTATCACGGTACTCCCAACTTGTGAATATTGTCAATAAAATTTCCCGCCTAATCCTATCCTGCAATCATAGAGTCGGAACCCACAGTCCTATTAGCTCGGGACTGTGAGTTGAAAACCTGCAACACTGGATAGTGTTGATAATGAGTAACAATATGTGTTATTAAAACTTATTTCTTATTATTAAAATTATAGCACTTGCCATCTGCCATAATCCTTAGTTATCCTGAACCTCTTGAACCTCGCTTCTAACTCATATGTGGAAGGAGAGATGGGTCGAGTAATTCTTCCAGTTGCTTACCTTTTCCTTTGCCATTAGGATTTGTGTTAGTCCTACCAAATGGTTGGATCTATAATTCACCTCATCAGGATGTGCTCAACATAACCAAATGTATCAATACTTCTAAACATGTCAGATTTTCCAAGTGTCTGAGCGAATGCAACAGTAATTATTTAATGACGCAGATATGCCCAACAATGTACCTACCTGAACTTGAAATAATATAACACAAGGATAAGAGCTCTTTCATGAGAATATTGTTTTATTGCTGAGCTCAGAGAATTCTAATCTGGTGCTATGGGATCCAGAGCACCACTTGATCTAGCACCACGACTCTGAAATTTATATAAAATCTGATAGGATGATTCTATGTCGTTTCACACTGGTTACGCTAGAAATTTAACAAAAATTATTACTTCAAGAATGTATCAAGTCATAACCTACCAAATTCTAGAGTAAGTATCGTCGTCCAAAACCCAATACACCTTGCTGCCACTAGGCACAAGTAGCAAATCTTTTAGGCTTTTTAACTTCTTTCCAATTATTTACGAGGACAGATCCTGGGGTTACCTCTTAAATGGAAACAAACATATAAAATTTATGGAACATCAACATTCATTATTAGGGGCGTATTCAGTTCCGAGCTTGGCGCAACATGCCTCTCTACTTATTCTAAAATTCTCATGGGCCTCCCCTTAAATGGTAATTCATAAGGAGGAAACTAATCTTTGACATGATTTATGTTTTCCTTTGTTTCTCAAAGGATTCCTAACGTCAAAGCAACACAGGTTTAAATTTCACGTGCTTAGAGATACTATCACCTTTCTAATAGTCTATTAGATGACATTTATAATTGAGTTAACTAGTAAAAGAAAATTCCCAAACTCTTCAATCGTAAAGGAAAATTCTGCAACTCAAGAAATTTGACTAGCCGGTCTTATTTTGACGATAACTTTCAGCACAGACCCTCAATTGGGACACCACAAAAGCCGTTGGAAAGTAGATTCGATTACCTTTCCAACGATATACTACATGATCAGTTTTATCTAACTAAACTGTTTCTGATATACCGAAACTCTTCAGCTGTGAGTGAGTTCTGCAGCAGGACAGTTTTGACCACATGCAATATTTCAGTCATAACTTGAGGTACAGATATCTGATTAGGACATGGTATGAACCGTTGGAAAGTAGACTTGATTGTCTTTCCAAAGGTATATAATATGATATAATATAACCCTAACATACTAATGAACTGAGCCCGAATTTACAGAGTAATTCTGTTTAACAGATTTCTGCACATATTAGAAAGGTTCTCTACTTTGCTCTAGATGATGATTTGCCCAGAAATTTTTGCAAGAAAATATAGGGGAAAGTAGATTGAGTGCTACTTTAAATGACAGAAATTAATCAATATATATTATGAGGTTTTCTCTAGAAATTCAGAAAATGAAATAGATCTAGATCTAGATGAAATCTCCCTCACCTTCTTGTTTCTCCTCGCTATAGTCGTTGCTCCCACTTGCCGCCGCTCCACCGCCGCCGCCGCCGCCGCCGCTCCACCCGCCACCGCCGCCGCCCCGCCGCCCGGTGTGTGGGGGGGGCCGGTGCTCCCGGTTCCAAAGAAGAGAGGGAGGGGGAGAAGAGGGAGAGAGTGAGATTAAAAAAAAAATGATTGAAGGTTGGAAAGAGATTTGAGAGGTTGTATTTGGGATTCTTCTCATGGGTTTCTTAGGTTGAAAAAAATGAGAGATGGAAGAAGATGAATGAGGGATTAATTGTCTACCCATTTACACAAACCCCCCTCACATAAACATATATCACATATATCCACAACCTCTCTCTTCCCTCATCTTGCCACCTATACACACATATTTCAAGGCTAATCTTAACCCATCTACCCATGCCATGCACACCTACTTTCTCCACTATTTCTAAAATAATAAAATAATTCTCATGATTGTATTTTTATTTCAATTTATTTATTTATTTTGGTATTTGCTTCATTTTCTTGTATTTACACAATGTATTCACTTGCCACTTTATTACACATATATGTATGAACAATAATTTAAAAGGTATCAAATATATGTGCAAGTATTCATAGAAGAATGATCATATTCATAAGGTTTTACATATACATAACAAACATAGGTAGGAACATATGTATATATGTCGAATACCCATATTTCCCACTTTCAGAATTTTCTTTTACGGGATTTCTAAACATCCATTGTTACACTCACTTAATTTTGTCATTATCTCAGATAATCAGTTTATCCCCTTTAACAAGATTAAATCAAGATTTAGAATTTCAGAGTGTTACAGTTCTACCCCCTTACAATAGTTTCGTCCTCGAAACTTAGCATACCTGAAACAGATAAGTGTAAAACCTTCGCATTCCTCCTATATACTTCAAAATCGCACTTCCATATAATATCCCTCTCGATCCTTTTCCTCGAGAACTTATTATCTCTTGAACAACTTCCTACACTATATTCTTACGATCTGACTTAATCTTAACTCGCTTGATATTTTGATCATTTCCTTACTCCAGTGTCCCATACCACTAGCAGCTCGTACTGAGGGCCCACACCCTCAGTCGAACACATCCGAATTATGGCATGTGGGTACCATAATCCGAACATAAGGCAGTGACCAAATATCCCGCGCTTCAAGATTAGTCTTCTACGCAAGAACTCCTACCCCCTTAAATCAATCATATCAAACAATATTTTCACATACATACAAGCGTAATCATGCATATCAATCATAATAATCAGCCCTATCTATCCAATCCTCTTTCTACTATTCATTCTAAGTTTATCCTCATTCTATATCCTGTGCTCTGATACCAACTGTAACGGTCCCAGATTTCATAATTTCCAAATAACAGAATATTCTATTAAACTGATAGATTATCGTAATCATCTCCAAGCTCTTAAAATTTCCACAGCACTTCCTTTGTAAATGTTACATGCCCAAATATACATTTCAATTTACAGTAATTTTGACCACCACAGTCCACGAATTTTCAAATCTAACATGTAAGTCAAAGTTAACAATCACCCAAGCAATCATAATAATACCTCAGCTCACTACAGCCTGTTAATTCTCCAAATAATAATTTAGGCTTGACATCGCCTACTTATGAAACAAAAGGAAACATGTGCCCGAGAGTACTCCTCTCGTCATCCACAATATAAACAGATTTAACTGTAACTCTAACACATCACCATAATCATAATCTAACTTATTTCATAAATATCCATCTCTCAAAACGTACATAAGGTATCAGTATACATCAAGTAAGATTTTCAACAGGAACTAAGTTACAGTCCAATGCAATCAAATAAAAATTAAACTTCTCAACAAACGCCTAAATCTGAAGCTGGTCTTCTGCCATACAGCGACCTGAAACATAAAACTGGGAGGGAGTGAGCTCGACAGCTCAGTGAGAGAGAATCAAAGTGAATCAAGGAAGGAAATACAATAAAGGGACGTGTTTCTTTCTTCAACAATTTGCAAGTATAGATGAACAAATGAAATGAGGAGAGAGCAATATCTTAATATGAATGATTAACACAACGATCCATATACTCTATGTGACGGTCTGACTTCTCTAGAATCGATTCTCTTTAACTTTCTTAATTTTCTGCTGCAGATTACTTGGTCTAAGAATTCAGTGAGATACTTTCTCAGTCATTATAACTTATGCATGTTTCTGTTTTAAGTACTATCAACACATATCATCTCATAACTCATATCTCATACATTAGATACAACCAATCAAAATCGAAGTTTCATGGGGGTAAGTATATGTTTCGGTAATACAATATCACAATATCACCCCATATCATCTAAGTATAATTTATCTATATGGATAACGCGATCACACATAATCATACTACACTTCACAATATTCACATATCATACTTAGAGATGTGCACAACACACATGATACACATGCATATACAACCACAGTGAAGTGTGAGAATTCCCCGTCTTCTCCCTCCTACCGGCTCCCGCACGGCCCCTTCCTCCTATATATATGTATTTGTATGTATATACAACAATAACACCGTCTTCCCCCCTCCTACCGGTTCTCGCACGGCCCCTTCCTCCAATATATATATATTACAATCCCACCGTCTTCCCCCTCCTACCGGCTCCCGCCCGCCCCTTCCTCCAATGCAAAAGATGTAAAAACATATACACACACACATTCGAAAGTACAAATAATGATTTCGTCACAATACGAACACCACCCCTTTATTGCAGTTTACCTTTTAGCTTGACACTAATGTCAATTGACATCCATATATGACACACCTTATGTGTATATACATAAATATGAGTTACCAGTCAATACTGTAGTGATCTAATCATCTCAATTTAATGAGTCAGCTCTCATTTACTTGTTAAGTATTAGCCTTTTGAGTCGTGCTACTAGCACATCAACATTCAATTATGTAGCATACAATCATGATCGTAAATTTTACAATGCATACACGTCATGGAGATCAATTCATCAACAAAACAAATACTAAAATTGTTGCTTGAGGGTAAAGATAATTGTCATATAGGTATACAACTTGTTAGTTATGCTTATGTGACATCCCCGTCAATTTCATATATATTCAACACATCAAGGTTGTAAACAATCATCACTTAGATGTGGTTGCACAGTGTATCAATAACCATATGAAGAATAATCAATATCAACAAGTTATCTATTATGAGAAACTCTTATAATAATTTACACCCATGTATCCGTAATAATGTTGGATTTCTATTCCCATCAACGCACCCGAGCTTTCATTCATACGTCTAACCCACTAGTTTCTTAACGCCCAATGTTCAGCATGGTTCCGTCGAAACTCCGAATACCATAATCATTCGGTCAGTTAGTCAATTAATGACTACCAATAAGATTAGACAATTCATTACCAACCTGGATTCCCGACTTCGTATTAACAGTTTCCGCTCTGATGATTTTTATAACTGCCACTTACGTAACTATTGATTTTCAATCTCACAATTTAAAGCGAAGTATCCTCTATGGACACCAACATCAATGATTTAATTTGCTCAAGCCTAATTTCACATCTTTATGAGGCAATATGAAAAGATACAATTTTCTTAGCTTACAGCCATGTGGTATCCACTCTATATTTCTTCGTGGTCTTCTGTTGCATCAGTTTATAGTTAACCATCAATATTAGATCTTTCTTCCTATTGAGAAAGTAATTAGCTATTGTTCATAGCCAGGGTAATCAACGAAGTGTTGTTTAAATAAACGCTTGGAAGGACTCCTGCAGCCTTATTACCTATATATGATGAGTTTATGAATCAAATCTTCGATGGTCTACGTGCACTGGGCCATTGAAATAAAGATACTGAGACACCCTATATAAATAATACATTGCTCTAGTCGTATTCAGAATTTGTCTCCATGCAGCTCAAAGTCTAAACCATCAATGCCTGGTATGACGTGAGTATCATGCTATTTCTTATAGACAAGTGGTATGAAAAATGGTTATAATCTCTCCTTTATACCCTTCTATCACGGTACTCCCAACTTGTGAATATTGTCAATAAAATTTCCCGCCTAATCCTATCCTGCAATCATAGAGTCGGAACCCACAGTCCTATTAGCTCGGGACTGTGAGTTGAAAACCTGCAACACTGGATAGTGTTGATAATGAGTAACAATATGTGTTATTAAAACTTATTTCTTATTATTAAAATTATAGCACTTGCCATCTGCCATAATCCTTAGTTATCCTGAACCTCTTGAACCTCGCTTCTAACTCATATGTGGAAGGAGAGATGGGTCGAGTAATTCTTCCAGTTGCTTACCTTTTCCCTTTGCCATTAAGATTTGTGTTAGTCCTACCAAATGGTTGGATCTATAATTCACCTCATCAGGATGTGCTCGACATAATCAAATGTATCAATACTTCTAAACATGTCAGATTTTTCAAGTGTCTGAGCGAATGCAACAGTAATTATTTAATGACGCAGATATGCCCAACAATGTACCTACCTGAACTTGAAATAATATAACACAAGATAAGAGCTCTTTCATGAGAATATTGTTTTATGCTGAGCTCAGAGAATTCTAATCTGGTGCTATGGGATCCAGAGCACCACTTGATCTAGCACCACGACTCTGAAATTTATATAAAATCTGATAGGATGATTCTATGTCGTTTCACTGGTTACGCTAGAAATTTAACAAAAATTATTACTTCAAGAATGTATCAAGTCATAACCTACCAATTCTAGAGTAAGTATCGTCATCCAAAACCCAATACACCTTGCTGCCACTAGGCACAAGTAGCAAATCTTTTAGGCTTTTTAACTTCTTTCCAATTATTTACGAGGACAGATCCTGGGGTTACCTCTTAAATGTAAACAAACATATAAAATTTATGGAACATCAACATTCATTATTAGGGGCGTATTCAGTTCCGAGCTTGGCGCAACATGCCTCTCTACTTATTCTAAAATTCTCATGGGTCTCCCCTTAAATGGTAATTCATAAGGAGGAAACTAATCTTTGACATGATTTTATGTTTTCCTTTGTTTCTCAAAGGATTCCTAACGTCCAACCAACACAGGTTTAAATTTCACGTGCTTAGAGATACTATCACCTTTCTAATAGTCTATTAGATGACATTTATAATTGAGTTTAACTAGTAAAAGAATTCCCAAACTCTTCAATCGTAAAGGAAAATTCTGCAACTCAAGAAATTTGACTAGCCGATCTTATTTTGACGATAACTTCCAGCACAGACCCTCAATTGGGACACCACAAGAAGCCATTGAAAGTAGATTCGATTATCTTTCTAACGATATACTACATGATCAGTTTTATCTAACTAAACTGTTTCTGATATACCGAAACTCTTCAGCTGTGAGTGAGTTCTGCAGCAGGACAGTTTTGACCAACATGCAATGTTTCAGTCATAACTTGAGGTACAGATATCTGATTAGGACATGGTATGAACCGTTGGAAAGTAGACTTGATTGTCTTTCCAAAGGTATATAATATGATATAATATAACCCTAACATACTAATGAACTGAGCCCGAATTTACAGAGTAATTCTGTTTAACAGATTTCTGCACATATTAGAAAGGTTCTCTACTTTGCTCTAGATGATGATTTGCCCAGAAATTTTTGCAAGAAAATTAGGGGAAGTAGATTGAGTGCTACTTTAAATGACAGAAACTAATCAATATATTATGAGAGGTTTTCTCTAGAAATTCAGAAAATGAAATAGATCTAGATCTAGATGAAATCTCCCTCACCTTCTTGTTTCTCCTCGCTATAGTCGTTGCTCCCACTTGCCGCCGCTCCACCACCGGCCCGGCCGCCGCCACCCACCGCCGCCGCCACCGCCGCCGGCCGCCCGGGTGTGGCCGGGTGCTCCCGGTTCCAAAGAAGAGAGGGAGGGGGAGAAGAGGGAGAGAGTGAGATTAAAAAAAATGATTGAAGGTTGGAAAGAGATTTGAGAGGTTGTATTTGGGATTCTTCTCATGGTTTCTTAGGTTGAAAAAAATGAGAGATGGAAGAAGATGAATGAGGGATTAATTGTCTACCCATTTACACAAACCCCCCTCACATAAACATATATCACATATATCCACAACCTCTCTCTTCCCTCATCTTGCCACCTATACACACATATTTCAAGGCTAATCTTAACCCTCCATCTACCCATGCCATGCACACCTACTTTCTCCACTATTTCTAAAATAATAAAATAATTCTCATGATTGTATTTTTATTTCAATTTATTTATTTTTGGTATTTGTTGCTTCATTTTCTTGTATTTACACAATGTATTCACTTGCCACTTTATTACACATATATGTATGAACAATAAATTTAAAGGTATCAAATATATGTGCAAGTATTCATAGAAGAATGATCATATTCATAAGGTTTTACATATACATAACAAACATAGATAGGAACATATGTATATATGTTGAATACCCATATTTCCCACTTTCAGATTTTCTTTTACGGGATTTCTAAACATCCATTGTTACACTCACTAAATTTTGTCATTATCTCAGATAATCAGTTTATCCCCTTTAACAAGATTAAATCAAGATTTAGAATTTCAGGGTGTTACACCTACTCACATATTTCACGCAAGCTTCTAAAGATCCCAAGTGGCGCCAGGCATGGACACTGAGATGAACGCCTTACTTAAAAATAAAACCTGGTCCCTTGTGTCATACTACCCCTCTATGAATCTGGTTGGTTGTAAATGTGTTTTCAAGTTAAAATATGAATCTGATGGTTTTGTTGACAGGTATAACGCCCGCCTGATGGCCAAGGGTTTTCATTAACAGTCAGGATTAGACTATTGTGAGACATTCAGTCCGGTCATCAAACCGACTACTGTCCGTACCATGTACAGTCTGGCCGTCTCCAAGGGATGGTCTATTCGACAGTTGGATGTGAATAATGCTTTTTGCAGGGTTTTCTTACTGAGACGGTCTATATGGAATAACCTTTGGGGTTCATCAATCCCGCTCATCCCAATCATGTATGCAAGCTTCACCGCAGTATCTATAGCCTCAAATAGGCTCCACGGGCCTGGTTTCTCGCCTCAGCAGTTGTCTAGTCACATTGGGCTTTGTGGGCTCCAAGTCCGACACGTCTCTCTTCCTCTGACGGGTCGGGACAGATCTTCTTCTGATTTTATCTATGTGGACGACATCATCGTCACAGGCAATGACTCACGGGCTGTCACTCGTCTTATTCAAGAACTAGGCCGGAAGTTCTCATAAAAGACCTCGGTCCACTGTACTATTTCTTGGACGTGGAGTGTCATCGTACACGCTCAGATCTATTTCTCTCTCAACAGAAGTACATCCGTGACTTGCTTCTCCAACTCAAGATGGATGGTGTCAAGCCTGTCAGCTCGCCTATGGCCACTTCCAATAGCTATCCAAGATTGTTGGCAAGTCTCTCTCTGACTGTTAGGGCTCACAATACTTAGCTTTAATCGCACAGTTCACACAAGCTCCAACCGATGAGCATTGGAGCGCTGTAAAACAGATCCTCCGTTACCTCAAATCTACCATTCAACATGGCCTTTTTCTCTCTCGTCATTCTTCTGTACAGCTTACTGCTTACACCGATGCAGATTGGGCAGGGTCGATCGATGATCGAAAATCTGCCAGTGACTATTGTGTCTTCTTGGTACAAATCTCATTTCTTAGAGCTCGAAGAAGCAGTGCACTGTGGCACGATCTAGCACTGAGGCAGAGTATAGGAGCGTGGCCAATGCTGCAGCATAGGTCGTTTGTTGCAGTCATTACTTCGTGAGCTTGGAGTTTCGCAATCTCTCCCAATAGTTCTCTGTGACAACCTCAGTGCAACATATCTCTTGATCAATCCTATTCGTCACTCCCGCTCCAAACACGTTGAGATTGACATTCATTTTGTGAGAGACTATGTCGCCAATGGAGTCCTAGATGTTCGGTTTGTCAGCACTAAAGACCAACTAGCTACTAAGTCTTTGAGCTCATTCAGATTTTCTATACTGAAGAACAAGCTCTCAGTTCTTTCGAACCCACTTCGCTTGCGGGGGCGGGTGTTAGAGATATCAATGACAACCTGTGACTTATGTGAAATATGTGATTCATGTGAAAGACACCCCTCATGAAATCAACCAGATTCTAAATCTCTCCATGATTATAGGAACACATGGGACTCATGGGATTCATGCACCATGTGTTTCTCATTCTTTCTCTTAGTCAATATTTTCCTATCTTTTTATCAGTCTATGTTTTCCTATTGTATCTCCTAAATCAGTATAAACATGTAGGATCCTATGAGTCTCAATATTGACTGAGAGAAAGATAGGAAAATATTGACTGAGAGAAAGAATGAGAAACACATGGTGCATGAATCCCATGAGTCCCATGTGTTCCTATAATCATGGAGAGATTTAGGATCTGGTTGATTCATGATGGGTGTCTTTCACATGGATCACATGTTTCGCATGAGTCACGCTTTGTCATTGATATCTCTAACAGTAACCTCCTCATTGACAATGAAAGTTGTGAGAATATCGTTTCTAAAGCACTTGTGGATTATTTGAAATTAGAAACGGAACCATATCCTCAGCCTTACATTATTGGTTGGATCAAGAAACACCTCTCCATCAAGATAACAGATCTTTACCATGTTCAAATTTCAATTGACGAATTTTGTGGTTGATATGGACAAATGTCATATTCTTTTGGGGAGATCATGGCAATATAATGTTGATGAAATTCACAGGGTAGAGAGAACATCTATATGTTCACTTGGAAGGACAAGAGAGTTGTCATGAAACCAGTTCCACCTATTCCAATGTCTACAAAAGAAAAGAGCCTAAACTTGCATCAATATGCAATCGAGGTAGATCAAGGTTTTGGGGTCACACTTTCTCTCAGGTAGAGCTTACTAAAATCGTTAATGGTTCGATTGATCAGAACTCGAGGACGAGTTCTTCTGAAGAAAGAGGGACTGATATAGGAAGCCAAAGTAGCAGCAGAAGATCAAGGTTCAAAAAATGCCAGATATAGATCTCGATCGAGCCCCGGTCGACCGAGCAGACGAGTTGAAGTTGCCGATCGACCGGCCAGAAAGCAGAAAATCGACCAGAAAGCTGAATCTCTTAGCGGGTCAATCGCCCGGTCGATCGGCAAGCGTAATCAGATCGCCAATCGTGTATCAACTTTTTCTAATTCTATTTAAGATTTGGTTCTCGGGTTCGTTTGAATTCCAATTTGTTTTGTTTCCTTTTATTTACTTCTAGTTTCCTAGTTGATTTGACTTCTACTTTTGATGTCTTTTTAAGGCCATTGTATCTTTATTTTTAAATTTAAGTTTTAATCATAAAATTGAGTTTTTTCCTCCCATTGCTCGTGGATTCGAGTTGTTTTTCTTTGCTCGTGAATTCGAGTTGTTTTACTCGTGAATTTGAGAATTATCCTACATGAAGGTAACCTTTAAGATTTATTGGCGCTAGAACGAAATATAACCAGCGTCGTTCGCCTTCTTGCCTGCGTCACTAGCTTGATTAATTAAGAATTGTAGTTAATCAATATCATGCATCAGACCGGAGGTACTCTCATGGAGTACGAACAGGACCTTCAAAATTAAGGACAAAAAGTAAACTTGACGGCTGACTTTGACGGGCTCAATTATAATACATTTTGATTTAGACTAACTCAATTTGGCTATTTTATGTTCATTCTTTCAAGTTGACTCTGACCTCATCACCATATTTTCGTCAACAAAGTATATGATCTATTTGCAAACCCAAGCAACAGAGAATAAATCAACCAAACACTTGAATTCTAACACCGCATCCTGATTTATTATGTCAAATGTAATTCGTTTTTTAAGAAAATGGTATGTATTAAGATTATTATTATAGGGTAAATTATAGAACCCCCTGCGTTATCATGATTTTCATAAAAAAAAAAAAAAACCTAAACGAGTAGAAAACCCCCATGTACTATGAATTCATTAAATGGCATATACTTTTGTAAGATTAAACAATATATTTTTTTTTGTTCTATTTAATTTAGCGAAGAACAAGTTATATTAGGGAAGGTGCGGTGAAAATCCACCATCTATTATTTTAGATTTGACAAAAGTTGCAATAGTATAAGACTGTTTTGTGCTGCATTTGATAATAAAAGATGATTTTTTACTTATTTTAATAGTACAGAGTTTTTTTTTATAAACAATAATAGTATAAGAGTGCTTTCTGCAATTTACTCATTTTTTTTAATATGCATTGTGCGCCTGCAATTATTTGATTTTAAGCTTTTGGGTCAAGTGATTATTGAAAATTCGCAGTTCAAGAAATCCTAAATTAAACAGATCACATAGTTCGTTCATAGCAAACAATTTTATTTATTTGAATACAAGTGGTTATGGAGCCAGCATGCAAGTGGTAGCTTGTTTCACAGTGGAAACACAAACAAGTTTGAATTTCTTCAAGATCCAGGCATTCTCTTCTCCAAATTAGGGTTTCTCCAATACTTACACTGCAAGTGTTACCAAATAAGAGAATTGAGTCTTAACTCAATATGTAGAATTAATTGCTTTTTTTCTTCATCCAAAAGTCTTGCAATATATGTGTTAAAAGGGTCAGTGAGGCACAACTCACTGGTAAAGAAATTGGTTTTTTTTTTTTTTTTTTTAAAGACGATTATGATGAACAGGGATCAAAGATTATACAATTAATGGTATACTTCTCCTGGCTTCAGAGAAGGGAAACATGGAATACATCAACAAGCTGACTGTATGGACATTTGCTAGCTTTTCTCAGTGTGGACAAGGACCCCCATGGTTGTGGGGATTGTGAGTGCACCCCGACGGCCCTGACGGCATCACCGGCCCTTTCGGCAGCGACGCCATCAACAGCCCGCTGTTCCACGGCCACCGGTCATTAAGGGGAAGCGGCCCTTTGGGCAGCAACACCATAGCCAGCCAGTCATCGATGGGCCTTGCTGCCATTAGCGTCCATGAAAGCTTGAAACGACGAGGAGAAGCAGCAGCAATCTCTGAGAGAGAAATCTCATCTCCGGGACTGTTGATGCCTTCAGTGTTGGTTGCCTGTTCACAGAGTATTGGAAGGTGTTGAAGCTGTTGGTTTGCTTGTTGAGAGAACAGCAGTATTTAAGGTGCTGAAGGTGTTGGATGATGGGATGAGGCAAAGAGAGAACTTCGAGCTTACACATTCACACAAACAACTACGGATGTGCAGTTTAGAATAAGTCTTGTGTTTGGCATGCTTTTGAATTCCAGATCAACGTTTTCTTTGTAATAGCGTGGACTTGGACGATGGCAACAACAACGACGCGGCCTCTTGGCTTCTCTTACTTTTACTAGCTCATTGTTGAAACTGACAAATTCAATATTAGCATTGAAACTTACAAAGAAAATCTCACATGAATCAGGAGAAATCAAGTTATCAAGTAAGCTGTGAGATCACACAAGACACAATTCAATGCAACATGGGCATGATATACACATAGAAAGAGAATGTATACAGATGAAAGAGATGTTACAGGTCTTGCATAATTAGTGCCATTCAACTTGATGATCAACTGCCATTTGAAGGCGTTATCGGAATCTCTTTGCATAAACCGTTCTTACAGTACGAACAAGGCCCATAAATAAAACACATAAAGCACACACTACATAATAAGGTGATTCTTCAACTCGGCCATGAT
>JAVJIF010033124.1:0-43455 GCA_038442645.1 Agave tequilana
TTTAAAGCGAAGTATCCTCTATGGACACCAACATCAATGATTTAATTTGCTCAAGCCTAAATTCACATATTTATGAGGCAATATGAAAAGATACAATTTTCTTAGCTTACAGCCATGTGGTATCCACTCTATATTTCTTCGTGGTCTTCTGTTGCATTAGTTTATAGTTAACCATCAATATTAGATCTTTCTTCCTATTGAGAAAGTAATTAGCTATTGTTCATAGCCAGGGTAATCAACGAAGTGTTGTTTAAATAACGCTTGGGAAGGACTCTTGCAGTCTTATTACCTATATATGATGATTTATGAATCAAGATCTTCGATGGTCTACGTGCACTGGGCCATTGAAATAAAGATACTGAGAAACCCTATATAAATAATACATTGCTCTAGTCGTATTCCAATTTGTCTCCATGCAGCTCAAAGTCTAAACCATCAATGCCTGGTGTGACGTGAGTATCATGATGCTATTTCTTATAGACAAGTGGTATGAAAATGGTTATAATCTCCTCCTTTATATCCTTCTATCACGGTACTCCCAAACTTGTGAATATTGTCAATAAAATTTCCCGCCTAATCCTATCCCGCAATCATAGAGTCGGAAACCACAGTCCTATTAGCTCGGGACTGTGAGTTGAAAACCTGCAACACTGGATAGTGTTGATAATGAGTAACAATATGTGTTATTAAAACTTATTTCTTATTATTAAAATTATAGCACTTGCCATCTGCCATAATCCTGTTTATCCTGAACCTCTTGAACCTCGCTTCTAACTCATATGTGGAAGGAGAGATGGGTCGAGTAATTCTTCCAGTTGCTTACCTTTTTCCTTTGCCATTAGGATTTGTGTTAGTCCTACCAAATGGTTGGATCTATAATTCACCTCACCGAATGTGCTCGACATAACCAAATGTATCAATACTTCTAAACCTGTCAGATTTTTCAAGTGTCTGAGCGAATGCAACAGTAATTATTTAATGACGCAGATATGCCCAACAATGTACCTACCTGAAATTGAAATAATATAACACAAGGATAAGAGCTCTTTCATGAGAATATTGTTTTATGCTGAGCTCAGAGAATTCTAATCTGGTGCTATGGGATCCAGAGCACCACTTGATCTAGCACCACGACTCTGAAATTATATAAAATCTGATTGGATGATTCTATGTCGTTTCACTAGTTACGCTAGAAATTTAACAAAAATTATTACTTCAAGAATGTATCAAGTCATAACCTACCAAATTCTAGAGTAAGTATCGTCGTCCAAACCCATACACCTTGCTGCCACTAGGCACAAGTAGCAAATCTTTTAGGCTTTTTAACTTCTTTCCAATTATTTACGAGGACAGATCCTGGGGTTACCTCTTAAATGAAAACAAACATATAAAATTTATGAAACATCAACATTCATTATTAGGGCGTATTCAGTTCCGAGCTTGGCGCAACATTCCTCTCTACTTATTCTAAAATTCTCATGGGTCTCCCCTTAAATGTAATTCATAAGGAGGAAACTAATCTTTGACATGATTTATTTTTCCTTTGTTTCTCAAAGGATTCCTAACGTCCACCAACACAGGTTTAAATTTCACGTGCTTAGAGATACTATCACCTTTCTAATAGTCTATTAGATGACATTTATAATTGAGTTAACTAGTAAAAGAAAATTCCCAAACTCTTCAATCGTAAAGGAAAATTCTGCAACTCAAGAAATTTGACTAGCCGGTCTTTTTGACGATAACTTTCAGCACAGACCCTCAATTGGGACACCACAAAAGCCGTTGGAAAGTAGATTCGATTATCTTTCCAACGATATACTACATGATCAGTTTTATCTAACTAAACTGTTTCTGATATACCGAAACTCTTCAGCTGTGAGTGAGTTTGGCAGCAGGACAGTTTTGACCAACATGCAATTTTTCAGGCGTAACTTGAGGTACAGATATCTGATTAGGACATGGTATGACCGTTGGAAAGTAAACTTGATTGTCTTTCCAACGGTATATAATATGATATAATATAACCCTAATATACTAATGAACTGAGCCCGAAATTACAGAGTAATTCTGTTTAACAGATTTCTGCACATATTAGAAATGTTCTCTACTTTGCTCTAGATGATGATTTGCCCAGAAATTTTTGCAAGAAAATATAGGGAAAGTAGATTGAATGCTACTTAAATGACAGAAATTAATCAATACATATTATGAGGTTTTCTCTAGAAATTCAGAAAATAAAATAGATCTAGATCTAGATGAAATCTCCCTCACCTTCTTGTTTCTCCTCGCTATAGTCGTTGCTCCCACTTGCCGCCGCTCCACCACCGGCCCGGCCGCCGCTCCACCGCCGGCCGCCACCACCGGCCACCGCCGCCGGCCACCCGGTGTGGCCGGGTGCTCCCCGGTTTCAAAGAAGAGAGGAGGGGAGAAGAGGGAGAAAGTGAAATTTAAAAAAATGATTGAAGGTTGGAAGAGATTTGAGAGGTTGTATTTGGGATTCTTCTCATGGGTTTCTTTGGTTGAAAATGAGAGATGGAAGAAGATGAATGAGGGATTAATTGTCTACCCATTTACACAAACCCCCCTCACATAAACATATATCACATATATCCACAACCTCTCTCTTCCCTCATCTTGCCACCTATACACATACATATTTCAAGGCTAATCTTAACCCTCCATCTACCCATGCCATGCACACCTACTTTCTCCACTATCTCTAAAATAATAAAATAATTCTCATGATTGTATTTTTTTCAATTTATTTATTTATTTGGTATTTGCTTCATTTTCTTGTATTTACACAATGTATTCACTTGCCACTTTATTACACATATATGTATGAACAATATATTTAAAAGTATCAAATATATGTGCAAGTATTCATAGAAGAATGATCATATTCATAAGGTTTTACATATACATAACAAACATAGATAGGAACATATGTATATATGTTGAATACCCATATTTCCCACTTTCAGAATTTTCTTTTACGATTTTCTAAACATCCATTGTTACACTCACTTAATTTTGTCATTATCTCAGATAATCATTTATCCCCTTTAACAAGATTAAATCAAGATTTAGAATTTCAGGGTGTTACACCTACTCACATATTTCACACGCAAGCTTCTAAGATCCCAAGTGGCGCCAGGCAATGGACACTGAGATGAACGCCTTACTTAAAATAAAACCTGGTCCCTTGTGTCATACTACCCCTCTATGAATCTGGTTGGTTGTAAATGTGTTTTCAAGTTAAAATATGAATCTGATGGTTTTGTTGACAGGTATAACGCCCGCCTGATGGCCAAGGGTTTTCATTAACAGTCAGGATTAGACTATTGTGAGACATTCAGTCCGGTCATCAAACCGACTACTGTCCGTACCATGTACAGTCTGGCCGTCTCCAAGGGATGGTCTATTCGACAGTTGGATGTGAATAATGCATTTTTGCAGGGTTTTCTTACTGAGACGGTCTATATGGAATAACCTTTGGGGTTCATCAATCCCGCTCATCCCAATCATGTATGCAAGCTTCACCGCAGTATCTATAGCCTCAAATAGGCTCCACGGCCTGGTTTCTCCTCGCCTCAGCAGTTGTCTAGTCACATTGGGCTTTGTGGGCTCCAAGTCCGACACGTCTCTCTTCCTCTGACGGGTCGGGACAGATCTTCTTCTGATTTTTATCTATGTGGACGACATCATCGTCACAGGCAATGACTCACGGGCTGTCACTCGTCTTATTCAAGAACTAGGCCGGAAGTTCTCATTAAAAGACCTCGGTCCACTGTACTATTTCTTGGACGTGGAGTGTCATCGTACACGCTCAGATCTATTTCTCTCTCAACAGAAGTACATCCGTGACTTGCTTCTCCAACTCAAGATGGATGGTGTCCAGCCTGTCAGCTCGCCTATGGCCACTTCCAATAAGCTATCCAAGATTGTTGGCAAGTCTCTCTCTGACTGTTAGGGCTCTACAATACTTAGCTTTAATCGCACAGTTCACACAAGCTCCAACCGATGAGCATTGGAGCGCTGTAAAACAGATCCTCCGTTACCTCAAATCTACCATTCAACATGGCCTTTTTCTCTCTCGTCATTCTTCTGTACAGCTTACTGCTTACACCGATGCAGATTGGGCAGGGTCGATCGATGATCGAAAATCTGCCAGTGACTATTGTGTCTTTCTTGGTACAAATCTCATTTCTTAGAGCTCGAAGAAGCAGTGCACTGTGGCACGATCTAGCACTGAGGCAGAGTATAGGAGCGTGGCCAATGCTGCACGCATAGGTCGTTTGGTTGCAGTCATTACTTCGTGAGCTTGGAGTTTCGCAATCTCTCCCAATAGTTCTCTGTGACAACCTCAGTGCAACATATCTCTTGATCAATCCTATTCGTCACTCCCGCTCCAAACACGTTGAGATTGACATTCATTTTGTGAGAGACTATGTCGCCAATGGAGTCCTAGATGTTCGGTTTGTCAGCACTAAAGACCAACTAGCTACTAAGTCTTTGAGCTCATTCAGATTTTCTATACTGAAGAACAAGCTCTCAGTTCTTTCGAACCCACTTCGCTTGCGGGGGCGGGTGTGTAGATATCAATGACAACCTGTGACTTATGTGAAATATGTGATTCATGTGAAAGACACCCCTCATGAAATCAACCAGATTCTAAATCTCTCCATGATTATAGGAACACATGGGACTCATGGGATTCATGCACCATGTGTTTCTCATTCTTTCTCTTAGTCAATATTTTCCTATTCTTTTTATCAGTCTATGTTTTCCTATTGTATCTCCTAAATCAGTATAAACATGTAGGATCCTATGAGTCTCAATATTGACTGAGAGAAAGAATAGGAAAATATTGACTGAGAGAAAGAATGAGAAACACATGGTGCATGAATCCCATGAGTCCCATGTGTTCCTATAATCATGGAGAGATTTTAGGATCTGGTTGATTCATGATGGGTGTCTTTCACATGATCACATGTTTCGCATGAGTCACGCTTTGTCATTGATATCTCTAACAGTAACCTCCTCATTGACAATGAAAGTTGTGAGAATATCGTTTCTAAAGCACTTGTGGATTATTTGAAATTAGAAACGGAACCATATCCTCAGCCTTACATTATTGGTTGGATCAAGAAACACCTCTCCATCAAGATAACAGATCTTTACCATGTTCAAATTTCAATTGACGAATTTTGTGGTTGATATGGACAAATGTCATATTCTTTTGGGGAGATCATGGCAATATAATGTTGATGAAATTCACAAGGGTAGAGAGAACATCTATATGTTCACTTGGAAGGACAAGAGAGTTGTCATGAAACCAGTTCCACCTATTCCAATGTCTACAAAAGAAAAAGCCTAAACTTGCATCAATATGCAATCGAGGTAGATCAAGGTTTTGGGGTCACACTTTCTCTCAGGTAGAGCTTACTAAAATCGTTAATGGTTCGATTGATCAGAACTCGAGGACGAGTTCTTCTGAAGAAAGAGGGACTGATATAGGAAGCCAAAGTAGCAGCAGAAGATCAAGGTTCAAAAAAATGCCAGATATAGATCTCGATCGATCGCCCGTCGACCGAGCAGACGAGTTGAAGTTGCCGATCGACCGGCCAGAAAGCAGAAAATCGACCAGAAAGCTGAATCTCTTAGCGGGTCAATCGCGCCGGTCGATCGGCAAGCGTAATCAGATCGCCAATCGTGTATCAACTTTTTCTAATTCTATTTAAGATTTGGTTCTCGGGTTCGTTTTGAATTCCAATTTGTTTTTTTCCTTTTATTTACTTCTAGTTTCCTAGTTGATTTGACTTCTACTTTTGATGTCTTTTTAAGGCCATTGTATCTTTATTTTTAAATTTAAGTTTTAATCATAAAATTGAGTTTTTTCCTCCCATTGCTCGTGGATTCGAGTTGTTTTTCTTTGCTCGTGAATTCGAGTTGTTTTACTCGTGAATTTGAGAATTATCCTACATGAAGGTAACCTTTAAGATTTATTGGCGCTAGAACGAAATATAACCAGCGTCGTTCGCCTTCTTGCCTGCGTCACTAGCTTGATTAATTAAGAATTGTAGTTAATCAATAGTCATGCATCAGACCGGAGGTACTCTCATGGAGTACGAACAGGACCTTCAAAATTAAGGACAAAAAGTAAACTTGACGGCTGACTTTGACGGGCTCAATTATAATACATTTTGATTTAGACTAACTCAATTTGGCTATTTTATGTTCATTCTTTCAAGTTGACTCTGACCTCATCACCATATTTTCGTCAACCAAAGTATATGATCTATTTGCAAACCCAAGCAACAGAGAATAAATCACCAAACATTGAATTCTAACACCGCATCCTGATTTATTATGTCAAATGTAATTCGTTTTTTAAGAAAATGGTATGTATTAAGATTATTATTATAGGGTAAATTATAGAACCCCCTGCGTTATCATGATTTTCATTAAAAAAAAAAAAAACCTAAACGAGTAGAAAACCCCATGTACTATGAAATTCATTAAAATGGCATATACTTTTGTAAGATTAAACAATATATTTTTTTTGTTCTATTTAATTTAGCGAAGAACAAGTTTATATTAGGGAAGGTGCGGTGAAAATCCACCATCTATTATTTTTAGATTTGACAAAAGTTGCAATAGTATAAGACTGTTTTGTGCTGCATTTGATAATAAAGATGATTTTTTACTTATTTTATAGTACAGAGTTTTTTTTCATAAACAATAATAGTATAAGAGTGCTTTCTGCAATTTACTCATTTTTTTAATATGCATTGTGCGCCTGCAATTATTTGATTTTAAGCTTTTGGGTCAAGTGATTATTGAAAATTCGCAGTTCAAGAAATCCTAAATTAAACAGATCACATAGTTCGTTCATAGCAAACAATTTATTTATTTGAATACAAGTGGTTATGGAGCCAGCATGCAAGTGGTAGCTTGTTTCACAGTGGAACACAAACAAAGTTTGAATTCTTCAAGATCCAGCATTCTCTTCTCCAAATTAGGGTTTCTCCAATACTTACACTGCAAGTGTTACCAAATAAGAGAATTGAGTCTTAACTCAATATGTAGATAATTGCTTTTTTTTTTCTTCATCCAAAGTCTTGCAATATATGTGTTAAAAGGGTCAGTGAGGCACAACTCACTGGTAAAGAAATTGTTTTTTTTTTTTATTTTTTAAAAGACGATTATGATGAACAGGGATCAAAGATTATACAATTAATGGTATACTTCTCCTGGCTTCAGAGAAGGGAAACATGGAATACATCAACAAGCTGACTGTATGGACATTTGCTAGCTTTTCTCAGTGTGGACAAGGACCCCCATGGTTGTGGGGATTGTGAGTGCACCCCGACGGCCCTGACGGCATCACCGGCCCTTTCGGCAGCGACGCCATCAACAGCCCGCTGTTCACCGGCCACCGGTCATTAAGGGGAAGCGGCCCTTTGGGCAGCAACACCATAGCCAGCCAGTCATCGATGGGCCTTGCTGCCATTAGCGTCCCATGAAAGCTTGAAACGACGAGGAGAAGCAGCAGCAATCTCTGAGAGAGAAATCTCATCTCGGGACTGTTGATGCCTTCAGTGTTGGTTGCCTGTTCACAGAGTATTGGAAGGTGTTGAAGCTGTTGGTTTGCTTGTTGAGAGAACAGCAGTATTTAAGGTGCTGAAGGTGTTGGATGATGGGATGAGGCAAAGAGAGAACTTCGAGCTACACATTCACACAAACAACTACGGATGTGCAGTTTAGAATAAGTCTTGTGTTTGGCATGCTTTTGAATTCCAGATCAACGTTTTCTTTGTTAATAGCGTGGACTTGGACGATGGCAACAACAACGACGCGGCCTCTTGGCTTCTCTTACTTTTACTAGCTCATTGTTGGAAACTGACAAATTCAAATATTAGCATTGAACTTACCAAGAAAATTCTCACATGAATCAGGAGAAATCAAGTTATCAAGTAAGCTGTGAGATCACACAAGACACAATTCAATGCAACATGGGCATGATATACACATAGAAAGAGACATGATACAGATGAAAGAGATGTTACAGGTCTTGCATAATTAGTGCCATTCAACTTGATGATCAACTGCCAATTTGAAGGCGTTATCGGAATCTCTTTGCATAAACCGTTCTTACCAGTACGAACAAGCCCATAAATAAAACACATAAAAGCACACACTACATAATAAGGTGATTCTTCAACTCGGCCATGATTATCACTCGAAAAAGCTACTGCAGCCGCGGAAATGAAAAGTTTGTGGCTTACCTCTTCATAATAAATCTTCACACTGCATCCAGGCAACAGAATCTGAAAACAAGTGAATTAAAGAGCAAGAGAGCAACCGACAAGCATGCATATAGAAAAGGCAACAGAAAAACTCAATGAGCAGTAAGGAGAAAACAGTCGAGTTACATCCCAGTGCTAATAACCATATCTAATAGCAATCTGCAAAACATAATTAATTTTCTGGCCACAACTAACTCTTATGTCCCATCCATCAGTTCAAAAAACTAGCCTGTTTCCCTTTTTGAGAGTTGGGGATCACACTAAAATTTTACTGTTAGCTCAGACACATTCATGTTTAATATCCATAACTTGAACCATATGAAGAACCATAACCTCCACCAGGGGGGGCAGCAGGACCAGAGTTGACTGGGGGAGCGTATGCCGAGCCATAAGATGACGCATAAGAGCTGTAACCATGGTCAACAGGGGGTGCTGTGCTCTGTGCCGGGGCACCCGCTTCAGCCATGAAATTCTGCAGTAGAATCAATGGTTGTCAACTATACAAACCGAACAAGGATAGTAACACAAAACAGTAATGGAATACACCATTAAACTTCAGAACCATTTCCCAATAAAAGTTCCACCAATTTAGCTTTCATAGAATCTTTGAGGTATTTGACAAAAATAAATGGATTAAAATTTCACTAACTTAAAAACAATAGGGTTTTAAGTGCAAAGTTAGTGAAAGTTTGAGGTACCTTAATGCAATTTAGCCATTTATTTTTGTTAATCTTTCTTCAAACAGACAATTTAATCATTCTATGAAAACAAAGTGCATAAAGACAACATTCTCTCACTTCTCCTTGACAAAATAATAGGAAGTAATGTCTGGCTCACTTTGATATTATTTTCCCCTAGTTTCCTCGGACGAATTGGGAGAGTCAGGATTTTTCAAATGAAGATTACTATGAGCACATACATACTCATCAGTTTTCCCCCACAAGGGCACGAAACCATGGAACCTCCAAAGCAGCTAAAACATCATCTAGCATCCCTTGTATTGAAGCAATATTATTTTTGCATTGTAGAGGTAGTATCCCATTGTTAGAATATAAAATATCATCGTCAATTCTCACCAGAACTTAATAGTTTGGTGTAGAGGTAGAGACTTTAAAACCCATAAAAACTTCTGCAACTCACGTAGAAAATTGTCAATGAGCTTGATTGAAATGTTTCTTTAATCATTTCCCACTTCTCTAGTAAAAATATTTGCTTCACTATATTCTATACATTCCCAATTGAAGGATTGCTATGTTTGGCTATTGGCTTATAGTACCTACCTCAGACATGAATAAATACAGTTCACTACAGCAAAATCATCATCTTTCCCCCGTCATGGAGAACTTTTCGATTATCATGGTGAATTTGTCGGAGACAGGTCTTCCAGCATTATGGCAAGCCCCTACCTTGTCTATAGTTTCCTCGACAAGAAATATTAATACTAATTAAAAAGCGTTGATATCCACCTGTCATAAAACTTTTATCAAATCTTTCCTGAGCCCCCTGCTTATTAACCGGACACATCTTGATGAGAAAAGACTCAGAAGATGACAATGATGATGATACTATGTATACTAGAATTCTGGGCATGTGCAAATGCACGTGGCAATGAAAATTTATACTAAATTTTAAATTTTGTAATATAGTTTTGATTCTGTAAACGTGTATAATAAAGAGAATGAAATTTTCTGTTAATTGCTAATGGTAATATACTCACAAAACTCACTTTTTTATAATCGCTTTTGCCAATATATTACTATTTTTCAATGACTTGTCATTTTATCAAATCCTTCAGATGTGCATAAACCACATCCTGAAACACTATTAAACATGCAAAAAATTTTAAACGATATAAAGATAGCATAAGAAGCTATACACAGGAAAAGACATATTAAGGTGTGTATTACAACAACAACAACAACTAAGCCATTTGTCCCAAGTATTTGGGGTAGGCTACATGAACCAAAGAGAATTACGCCGGATCGGGCAGATGGATCAGCTTTCTCACTCATTCCTATCGAGCAATATGCATTCACTAAAACCTTTAGCTTCTATATCTTGTCGTATTACCTCCATTCATGTTTTCTTCGGTCTCCCCATGCGCTCTTTTAACTTGTCATAAATTAATACGCTCTACTCGCCGGACTGGCGATCTGTAGGTCTACGTCACACATGACCAAACCATCGTAGGCGTTTTCTTCTCTTTTATAGAGGCTACACCTATCTTAGTACGAATATCCTCATTTCTCACCTTATCTCTCCGCGTGTTACCACACATCCAACGAAACATGCACATCTCTGCTGTACGAATATTAAGGTGTGTATTATTCTCCAAACAAATTGTGACATATTTTTACAAAAGTATAAAGTATTAACTCTTAAGGCAATAGGATGGACGTAAAGTTAATATAAAAGGTTAAGCATTTATACGTCAAAGTTTTATGTTTGGAAATAATAAAAACTTAATTTTATAGACAATTGTATATGCAAGTTAATAGATTAAGAGTATATCTAACTTAAAATGTATAAATAAAATATTTTTTTGCACGTGCTAAGTAGATACTGTGAAATAACTTTCATAAACTTTTCTAGACTACTTACGAAAAAGTGTTATAAAAGCATTAAAGAGTTTTTTTTTAAAAAATTATAGTTTTCCTTTTTCCTTTTAAGAAAATGCAATAGCTTAGCTCAAAACCTAGCACCACCAATAACCAATTCTCCAAATTATAGGTTTTGGATATATCATTCATAATTTATAGAAATTTCAATAAGGTATAAGATGTCCAAATATGGATAATTTTCAGGTATACTTAGTGCATTTACATAAGATTACTATACTTTCTAAACAAAATAGATAAAATACGTAGGAAATTGTTTCCTATAAAACACATGCAAAAATATCGTTTATATAGACTATATTGTAGAAGTTATTTCCCTTGAATGGGATTGTTGAATTCAAAATGCTATGGGGCCCACGACATAAATCAAAGCCTATAAACTATTATCTCCTTGGTGTAAAATGCATGGAACTAATTCATAGGTTACAGTTATGCATATTAAATTTGTTTCGTGATGATTTACGTGTAAATTTGTTGGGATATTAGTGCTACCCACACGCGAGAATGGGAAGAGGGAGCTTTTCTTTTCCATTCGATAATAAGGTGGGAGTGGGACCCATTTTTTAAGGAATCCACCGTGAACCACTTGTAATTCAATTGGATTGGAGCCCACGAAAAGAAATGAAAAAAATACGGTTGTGTCTGGTCTCCCACGGCCAGATACACCCATTCTCTAGTTATATATTAGAGATGTGATCTCCATTGAACTAGTTATATATTAGAGATGTGATCTCCAATGAACTACTATCCAGACCTAGGGTAGGTTTATTATAAAGGAAAGGATCAACAAATTTGAACCGTTGGACCTTCTATGAGCTAGTGTGTTAATTCCATAGCAATATTGAAAATGGAGATAGCATAAAGCCTAACGCTCTACCTCCTAATAGCTAAAAGAGTTGTGTAGCATGAAGCATAAGCTACACGGTTTTTTTTAATTTAAAAATATTAAAAACAACCCTAAATAAAGAAAATAAATAGAAAAAATATTCAAAAATATTTAAAAAAATGAAACCACCACCACATATTTTTAATATATAAAACAACAACAAAAAAACATACCACATATAAAAATAGGAAAAGAAAGCCAACAATGCATCTTAACATCTAAAACCAAGTGATCCAAAAGCATGGGTGTTTTCTCAAATTCAAGCGCAACAAAACGTTCCTTCATGATATATTTTTGTTTCGATATATTTTGGCAAAACTAGCCAAAACAATTTGATACAAGAAAACTAGCCAAACAAAAAAGAGTGGTTGTGGCTGGCCCGGGGTAGGTATGAAGCTAGATGTGTTGTGGTTATGATGTCTGCAGGTGATAGTGGAGGGCAGAATTACTTGCTTCCACTACTTCAAAGTGATTGAGAAGCTTGTTTTTCTTCATTTTTATTTTGTCTTTTTATCCTTTTTATCTTGGAGTGTTGTCGACAGGAAAAGTAATTCCCTTGGGCTCTCTCATTGGGTAAGGATCAAGGGCAAGAGGATGGATTTTACAATGAACCTATGTGACTTACCTTCACCCATGTCACTGCTTTATCCTTTTCCTTGCAGTTAAATTGAGCTTATCACAACATAGGGAGCTCTGATTCAGGTTGGGTCAACTTCGACCCGACCTAAATATAGCCTTTACTACTTGGTCAACTGACTTTCACCCATACCCAACCCCACAGTTATTCGAGTCACCCGACCTCAAGTGGGTCGAACCAGGTAGGTCCGTTCAAAATATGTGCTTTCTTCTAATTCGTTGTTGTTAAAACCATTAGACTTACACATTATATCGACAACTCAAATTACTCAATTGTTCAAAATAACTAATTAATGCTTTAATACTTTACGGGTCAGGTGGGGTTGTGTCAACTTGACTTTAGAACTTCCAACGAGTCATGCAAGGTGGTGTCAACCCGACTGACCAAATTTTCACGTCAACTCGGGTCAACCCGACCCGACCTAAACTTTTTTGTTGGATTACTCGAGCTAATCTCCCAATCTCCGACCCGACCTAATTTTTTTTTTTTTGAATTACACAGCCGATCTCCCAATAAGGGTCTCACCCATCCCCGAAACTTCAAGTTGGGTTCGGGTTTGACCAGTCGTGTCAAAACCTATTTGCCACCCTTAACATAATAATTCATGTTATAATTAAATTATTCTTTATTTAAATAAATCTCTTTAGATGTAGGTTAAAATCTTCATCTCAAAGAAAACACTTCATTGCACTTGGTTTAATCCAATATAACAAACCATTATCAAAATAACATTTCTATCTTAATATTTTTTTAAATAGTTGAGCTAGGTTTTTTTGAAAGTAGATTTTGGATACTCCCGCCTTGAATTGGTTGTACACCACTTCAATTCAAAACCATTTTGTTTGATGTGATCTACCCGACCCGACCTAATTTTTTTTAAAATTACTCAGGCCGATCTCCCAATAAGGGTCTCACCCATACCTGAAACTTCAAGTTGGGTTCGGGTTTGATCAGTCGTGTCGAAACCTATTTGCCACTCTTATCACAACATAATAATTCATGTTATAATTAAATTAATTCTTTATAAATAAATCTCTTTAGATATAGGTTAAAATCTAAAGCTGAAACACTTCGTTGCACTTGGTTTAATCCAATATAACAAACCATTATCAAAATAACCTTTCTATCTCAATATTTTTTAAATAGTTGAGCTAAATATTTTTTGAAAGTAGATTTTGGATACTCCCACTTTGAATTGGTTGATACACCACTTCAATTCAAATCCATTTTGTTTGATGTGATCTACTATCTATAAACTAGCTAGAAATATACTTTTAAAATTTTTCATATTGTTCTAGTTATGCATCAAGTGACCAAAAAATCAATCCTTTTGAAGTATCTAAATTATTTAAAAAGTTACCACTTTAATGAATGAGTAAAAGTATCGAAATACTTTTAAAATTTGTTTCTACCAAGTTCATAAGTAGTAAATCACATCCAACGGTGTGAATCTTGAACTTGAGTAGTGTATCAACAAACTCCAAGTGGGAGTATCCACAATCTTAATACTTCTAAAAGTAGCCTAGTTCAACTCTTTTTCAAATAAGATTTTTAACCCATAATTTGAGCTAAAAGTGAATTATCAAATTGGATAAATCTATTATAGACCTCATCTATCTAAATAAAATTGTATTACTCTTAAACTTATTACATCTATTTTCAATTAATAGACATATATTAATTAAATACACGCTATTTTAATCAATTGAATATCATAACATTTTATTTGCAAATGTGCAATATTTCAATTAGAATGTCATCATGTTTAAATTAAATAAACGGCATGTTAATTTAATTGAATTCTTTTAATTGTTACTTTACTACTTGATCTTATGTTAGTAGCAGCTTAGGCATTTCAATCTTGAAAGAATATATGCCAGTGGCACAGTGGTAAAAACCTTTGCAATGGGTACGAGGCCTGGGTTCAAATCCCGCTTACACTAGGCTATGACTTATATTTCCAAAAAATTCTTGAAAGAATATGTAACATGTGATTATAACTTTTGCAAGTACCTATATAAGTTGAATTAGTTACATTGCATACATGTATACATTATCTTTCGGTTAATGTATACAATAGAAACTATTAAGCAATATTTTATTGAAGCCTAATTCGAGCAATATTTTGTTGAAGCAACTCCATCATGTCAAAGTGTGGCCAATTTTCTATATGATTTTTGGTATTGTTTATTATTTTTCAAAAAGATTTAACCAATAGATACCAACAATCCGATATTTCCAAACCAATCTGCCATAACTCCCAATACCGATACCCAAAAGGGGACCGAGATCAGTAACGAAATCAAGATTTTAAAGCATGCCCCATAGCCATTTTTTCGCCAGGTAATTTATTTAACATTGAATATTACCCAGTTTCTAGTCACAAACAACGAACCGAGTTCCTTACTTATCTAATCATGTGCTTCAAACACTAGTTCGTGAGGACCCCTCCTGCATCTTTTTCATTTTTCCCACAAGTGGATCTCATTTTGCCACTGATATAATGAGAAAGGTTCCCTCTTCACAAACATGTTGAACTATAATTACCAGTCACTTCTTTGGCTTTTTTCTTCAATTGCCATTCTTCATGATTCAGCTTGACCTGATCCATTAAATATCTGAAAGTACAAGTCACATGTAAGAAATGTAGCTATTCATTGTTCTCCAAAGATTATACGTCTCACTGTCATTGCTTCACTAATCTTGAGGAAAAACAAGAAGAAGAAGTATAAATATATTGTATGTTCTCCTGGTCTCAAGGCCATCTACAGACTTAAGCAGTGTTCAACCTGTACAATAGACTGTACCAACTTTCTCTCTCCTCTGTGTTTGGATCTGGAAGACTAGTCAACTGTATCCTCAAAAACTTCATTATGGAGGTTGTCTTCAATGACATCTAATCAGTACAGCAAAGAGGTATCATCTTTGCAAGAACACTTAGACCTTGGAATGCATGCTAACCAGATATACTGAATTCCTCTGTCAAATATCGAATCTTTTCTGACATTATAAGCTTCTTTACTACAAGTTTATCTGAACAAGAAGCTGACACTAGCAGCAAGTCTGCCTCAAGGTTTGGAATCTCGCAACCAGCATTGATACCGGCTGAAGGTTTATGGTATCAATATTAGCAATATCGAGAATATCAATTGTTTTCTCATGCTTGTATTGTTCACTTCTATTAAAAATTAAAAATTAAAATAATTAAAATTTTCTAAAAAATTGTTAAGATAATTAGCAACATTGTGACATTGTTTTCAGGAAAGATGGAAATTTGATCACATTTTTAATAAGTGAATAAGCCAAAAGATTATTATTACAACTTAGGCATTGCTTGAATGGCAAGGATCGCACAAAAAATTCATGATAGAAATTAGACATCTAACATGCTTATTAATTGGGTTCAATATCCTCGTGAATTGTAGTGTAACTCTTCCTTGATTGACTTTGTGTTTGGGACTTGAGCCATATTTAAAAATAATCTAACATTCCTATTTGTACTGCATCTTAAGAAATTCAAGTAGAACCATAGTTCCTTTGAGGTTATGATCATGATATTTCCTTTAAGTATAACCTGAACTCCCAACATTTTTTCAATAACCAAGTCTCTAAAGGTCTGATAAACTAGTGCAGGTTGCTGAATGTAATGATAAGGTTAGATTTCAGCAAATTCTTGAATAAATTGCTCTTTACTCAATGACTTGATTGAATTGATACCATCGGCACCGGATTGATTTACTTAGAAGCTTTAAATTCACTTTACTTCACTACAGTCGTGTAGTTCTCCAGAGACAGAGTAAGGGCCACTAAAAGGGCATCTAAACAATTATATGCACACAAGTTGTTCAGGTAATGGGAGTTGTCGGCGTGAGACATGGAGCAGCCCGTTTATCTTCTTCTTTTAGAATTTTGAGAGAGAACTCAAAATGAAGCAATTATTTCCGGTATCAGTTTTAATGGTTTCAATGGTATTAGGTCGAGATCATCTCAAGTTGTAGGCCAAAAGCCAATATGAGATGAGCGCTATGTAATCAGATGATATTCAGACCTTGGTTTGTCTCCATCCACACATTAGCTACCTCATTATCATTAAGGCTCAAATGAGCTAGGCAAGATCAAAGATCAGCTTTGTAACAGCTAGCGTGGGCTCATTCCCACCTAATGAGTTTCAAGTTGCACAAAAATTTAAGCTCGACTAAATAATTGGAGGAAGTTTGGCAGAGCTGAGCTCAACTCAACTCCGGATCCAGCTTGACTCAAGAGGCTCAATAAAAGCTTAATAAGGGGGTTGTTATCTGAAAATATATACTTTGGAATTTACACCTTTTAGACCATTCCATATTGATGTTTCACTTGAATAAAAAACCCTTTATCCCAACACATACTCCGCTATAAGATTTGTGAGTTGTTAAAAGAACACTATCACAAAGATATAATAATAATAATAATAATAATAATAATAAACAAAATAACAAAATTCCTCACCCCCTCAAGACCCTTGAGGCCTTTCATCTTTAGACCGTTGACTGTAAATGGGCTTGAGAACTAGAGACAAGCTCGGTTAGTTCAATAACTTAAACAAACAGGGCTTGAACAGGATTCAAGCTTCGCTTAAAAAATTGGACAAACATTAACATCCTTAAGCTCGACATGTTTGGCTCATTTAACCAAGTTCTCACTTCTGGTACTGACATACATAGGCATTTGGATAGACTAAGCCTCCGCTAGTTCTAGTGTTGCATCTTTTACCATGTGCAGTAACAACTCTTATTAATTTAATGATTATATGCTTCCAAACATCAATATTGCTAAATCTAAGAAATAGCTTTAAGTTTGTACCGCCCCAGAAACAAAATAAATGAACGTTTAATTACTGAAGGCATTATGAATGTTACTATTGAAGTCCCTGCCACTACACCAATGACTTTATGTTACCATCGAGCGCCCTCTGCATGGGCCGAAACCTGGGCATTTTATGCAGAGGTGTTTTTTTTAATTTGCTTTTTAAATGCGTGCCCAATGAGAATTGAACCTGGGTTGCTTTGATACCATATTAAAATCTATGTTGCTACACCAGAACTCTGAAATTATGACAAGGGTAAGGATAATATTTTTATATTCTAAGAGTTACTCAAGTCATTCAAGTAATTATGTATACATGTTCCTTTTTGCTACTCCCACATTAAGATGACTTACACATGGCGAGTAAACCAACATTTACAACACGGTCAAAACATATAGCAGATCAACTAACACAATCAACTAAGCAAAGATACGATGAAACTTCCGTAGGATATGAAAACCACTTAAGTTCTCAAAAAGAAAAAGAAAAAGAAAGTCATTCAACTACAAATAGAATTATATATTTCAGGTTTGTTATGCATTTTGAATTTGATGAGTTAACTAAAACAAGATGAATCTAGAGCCTTGTGTCCTTACATTGAGAAATTTATTTACTTTTATTCTGTTAAACCTTACAATATGGAAAGTGTTCGTCGAAAAATTGAGGCGTGTAAAAAACTTTAATTGACTGACAAGAAGATTACAACGGATCAAAATCTGATTACAGAAGAGGGGAGAGTGGTTGAATCTCTTTTGTTTAATGCCATATTCTTTGTGTAGCGGTGGAGAGTGAATCTTGTTCTCTATTGATAAGTCGAACATGAACATTGATTTTGGATCTTCTTGCTCTCGTTGACAGCTCAGTGATAAGATATAAAACCTTAAGCAATTGTGAAATCTCAAAGAAATTAAACTTGAACTCAGCAAGTTGTAAAGAGTCCTCTCTCTTCCTCTCTTCCACACAATATGTGTGCTCAGCAGCTTTGTGCTCAGCTTTAACCTTCTATGGTTATCCAGCTTCATGACTCGAGCATCAAGCGTGCCTCTTTGCCCTCAACCTCCGGGGGGTATTCTCTAGCTAGTCATAGCTATTTATAGAGGATTTTGGAGTGTAACTGACCCCTTAAATCTCTTCATAACTCCCCATTAAGTGGAGAAAATGTGAGTGTAATTGACCCAGTTAATTGCTGTCTTTTACAGCAGAAACGCGAGTTTCACGCTGGACGCGAACCTCACTTTTGCGTTGAAACACAGAGCTCACAGGCTCGCGTTTAGTTTGAAATGCAGAGCTACACAGGCTTGCATTTTAAAGTTAAAAATGCGACCCTGGCTAAGATCCACATTTTGAAGCAATAAAGCGACCTTCGTGTTTGTCAGAGAACGCGACCTTCACGTTTGTTAAGGAGCGCGACCTTCGCGTTGTTGATGAAGTGCGACATCCGTGTTTGGGGTTGAAACGCGACCCTCGCGTTTGGTCTGAGGTCCGCGTTTATTAGGCTTCATTTTTAGTGATTTTTAGACACCTTACAGAACTCCCTCCAAAGTTTTCGAAACTCTATGTTTGACTGGGAATGATTTTGGAAAACTTTTGACTTCATGCTAACTTAGATCTTCGTGAATGGACTGGCAATCTCTTGAAGTGTCCTGAGACTGGTCTTGTCTGGATTATGGTCTTCGTGAGTGTACTGTTGAACTGCTTAAAGCCCTCGGGAAGATCATCATCGTAAGTATCTAGAAACGCAATTTGAAACTTCTCTGAACTCTGATTTGTTTGTCGGTGTATTATCAAACTCGTTGAGTTGTTGACTTCTGTCAGTGTATTGTTAAACTGTCTGCAATAGTCAGACCTCAGTCAGCAAGTCTGTTGCGTCAGTTTTCTTTTTTGTTGGAACATCAGACAGACCAAAGCGATGAGTTTTGATTGCCAGAGGTAACAGTTAACTTAGCAATTAAAAGTTGGATACCTCCATTAAGAAAGTTGAGTAGGAGACGTGTCATTTAACCCAAGGATCTCGTTTTCACTGAGAAAATCGAGGAGATGACTGTTAAAGATGTAATGTTAACATAACAGTGATTGGTTTTGCGATTTGAGCAAATTTAATGGACCTATCATTCCATTGAAGAGAATTGAAAAGAAAGTCTTATTGTCAAAGGTGTAATTTTTAACTTGACAGTGAGATTTGCAAGAGGTGTAATATTAACTTAACAAGCTAAAAGGTGTAGTATTAACCAGAGATCTCATTTTCGTTAAGAAAATTGAGAAGATTAATGTCAGAAGTGTGATTTAAAACTTAACAGTAAGATGTGTATAGGTTTAAAGTTAACTTAACAGTGAGATGGATTTGCGATATAAGCAAATTGAATTATCAGAGGTGTGATGTTAACTTGACAGAGATTTGTTTACTGTTAGAGTTGTAATGTTTAACATAATAGTAATCGGATTTGCCATTTGAGCAAATGGTGGACCTGTCATTCTGTTGAAGATAATTAACAAGTAGAAATTTCACTGCCAGAGGTGTGATTTTAAACGTGACAGTAATTTGTTTTGCGATTTGAGCAAGTTTGTGAATTTGTCATTCCGCATGAGGATATTGACAAATAGAAGTTTTATTTGTTGGGGTATATTGAAGTTCTACTGTCAGATGTGTTTTTTTTAACATGACAAGTTCGATCTGTAATTCATTTCGCTGAGAAAATAAATACAGTTTTTTGTAAACCTATCATTCCTAGGAAAGGAATTGGTAAAGGATTTTGGTAGGATTGGTGGGATTAACTCCCTTGGATTTTTAGCAAACCCTCAGCTATTAACGGTTTGGTTTGTCTTTACCAACTATCGTTTAAATTAGGCTAGCCATTCTATTCCCGTCAGCATGATGAGTTGTCAAGGATTTTGTATTAGACTTACAAGCCAATGTGTCTCTCTATTCTTAGCCGTTGGAGGCGTTGGATTGCTGTCACTTTGAGTGACTTTTTGTCTGGAAAAGTATTTGATATACTTCCATGGGGATTATAAATACATATAATATTATATCGATGGAATTTTTCGACTGTCCAGAGGTGTAATGTTGAACATGGTAGTCGTGAAATGCAATCAGGAGTAATATCTCTTCAAGAATTTGCTATTGATGGGCATCATGAATCGATCTCCTTCTTGATTGATTAAGCGGTAGGCTTCATTCGAGTATATTGATTCTACTACGAAGGGACCTTTCCATTTAGGGTTGAATTTTCCTTCCGTCTTATGTGCCATGACCATGGGTCATCCGACAGCTAAGACAAGGTCGTCTTTCTTAAAGATACGTTCCTTGACCTTTTTGTTGAAGGCTTTGGAGATTCGAGCTTGGTAAAGCTCGATCTGTTGCTGAACTTGTAGGCGTTTGTCGTCTAAAGCTTCCAGCTCTTGGAGGCGCAGTCGATGATTTTCCTCATTCGCCATCTCTGTCGTAAGTGCAATACGCAGAGATGGAATCTGAATTTCTAGTGAAAGTACGACTTCACATCTGTATACCAAAGAAAATTGTGTAGCCTTCGTTGGGGTTTTGATCGTTGTGCGGTAAGCCCAAAGGCATTCGCCTAGCTTCTCGTCCCAGCCCGTTGACTTTTCGAGACAAACTTCTTAAGAAGTTTTCTAATTGTCTTGTTGAAGGCTTCTGCAAGATCGTTGGCAGCAGGATAGTATGCCTTCGAGGATACACTCTGAATTCTAACTTATTGCAAAATCTCTGAAATGCTTGACTGACGAATTAGGGTCCATTGTCATGGACAATCTGTCGAGGAATACCGAAGTGGTATATTACGTGATGTTTGATAAACTTGATCATGTAGGATTTTTTGCTTCCTTTAGACGGATAGCTTCCGCCGATATTTTGAGAAGTAATCAGTGGGTTGATGGACCTAATGACGTCCATTCTCCACATCTCAAATGACCATGAAGAAGACATTGGATGAAGATGGCATGGTGCTTGATGTATGAAGTCACAATGAATCTAACAGGTTTGATATCATCTGGCATAAGCGATGGCGTCAAAAATCATCTTTGACCAATAATAACCAGGTCTTGAGAGTCGATCCCCGAGTTTGGGTCCTGGTTGGTAAGCTTTGCATGTACCATTATGAGCTTCCTTGAGTGCCCCATGTGCCTCTTTGTGTGAAAGGCAGCGGAGTAGGATTCCATCATATGATCGACGATATAATGTTCGCGTGGTCACATTGTAATAGAATCGAGAAGTTTTCCTCTTGATCGCGGCAGCTTCTTTGGGATCATCGAGCAGAATGTCGTATAAGACAAAATTGATGAATGAGAATCGCCAATCCCTGAGTTCTGGACTTTTTGAAGTTCAAGAACATCTTTGACTTGAAGATCTCCTTTCGGGGTTTCAGTGTCTTCAAAGGCAAATTTTGGACAGTACAAGTCACGGCTTTGGATGAATACTTTCTTTGTTGCTCTGGATGGAAGAGCCAATGAAGCGGCAAAAGACACCAATGCATGTGCATTATGTTGGCGAGGTACATGATCGATGTAAAAACTTTTGAACTTCTCAGCCATGTTGATAGTCGCGTTGTGGTGGGGTACTAAGTCTTCATGTCGAACTTTGTACTCTCCTCGAACCTAATCGAGGTGGATTCCTTTGGATAGTACAATGAATCCAAGGAACCTGTTACCGGCTACCCCCAGGAAAAACCTGGTTGAATTTTTGGCAGAAGATGTATTCTTTATTGCTAGATATCTTTTGGTCTAGAGCGCGTCACGTTGACTTCTCTTGACATGGCTTACTTTCTTTTTTTACAGCCTTGACTTTTGCAACGATTTCTTCTGCCTTTTCGCCTTGTAAGACTAGCTGCTTTCAAGTGTGGCATTCAGCTACTCTTATTTGAACCAGGCGCGCGAATTGCAGGTTGTGACGGCAAGTTTCTACCAACGTAGACTGAATCATGCCGCTTGGACATTGGAGCACCATATTCTGAAATCTCTCCACAAACGTCTTGATCGACTCTCCTTTCTTCTGCTTTGCGGCGAGGAGAGTTGGCACAGATATCTCTGTGTCATCTTCGAATAAGTGAGCCAGAAATAACCTCCAAGTCGGCCCATTTCTTGATAGAGCCAGCAGAGAGCTTCATAAACCATTCAAAGGCAACCCCTTGAGACTGCCGATAAATAAACGAGCCATGATAGCATCTTTTGATACTACATTCCCAGATTTGGAGTTGAAGTAGTATATGTGTTGGTTCGGGGAACTTTTGTCATCGAAGGTATGTAGAGTTGATGCCTTGAACCTGGGAGGGTAGGGAGCAACATCCCACTCAACCGGATAGGGTCTGATCACCCCCACTTCTTGAAGATCGCTTCGATTTGCAATGGCTTCGAGGCGTTTTTCAAGCTCGCTCATCCTCCTGACATGACTATCTTCGGCTTTTGAATTCTCTGGTTCTTCAGAAGACTCAGGATTTTCATATCCGAAATTATTCTCATTGCCATCGGAGTGTTCTGAGGTAGACTTTTCACCCTCCTATTTACCCCTACTTTTGTTGGAAGAAGCGCCGTTTTTTGAGCTTTTCGGTTGCCTCTTCTACTTGTCAAGCAAGAGAGCTATTATCTTCTTAAGATTATTGATAGACTCTTGTTGGGCTTGGAGCATAATGTGTTGCGCTTGTTGCACCCAAGATTGCTCTTTGAATTTCCTGGCTACCTTTTTTGGAGTGTTAGCCATATATGCAAAGGCTTCCGTCTCCATGTAAGAGTTGGATGAATGGGATTCCGCTATGGCAGAGTGCTCATCATTCGCTTCATTCCCTCTGGCCAGCAAGTTGTAGCCGATCAGGGTAATTGCTCCGGTTCAGATCCGAGTGTGTTGGTAAATTCCTTCAGACTCGATCAGTATTTCTTTCAAGCCTGAGGAACATTCAGTGTCTGATTTCTCATAACTAAGGCAAGTTGCCTCCCTTTCGACTTGCTTGATATGGTGCTTGGACTCACCATGTTGGAAGTCACCTCCAGGTACTAACGTCAGAGTGATTTTTTCTTACTAGATCTCTTGGCCGAGTTTGAGTTTGAAGACTTTGACAGTCGGCTCAAAATGATGACTTAATCATTTGGAAGCCGCAATGGCAATCAGAAAGCACAGCCTGAGATGACCTGCTCGTAATGACACTAAGGAGCGATTTGATGAACACTCCTCTTTTTTGTCAAGTAGTCCCTCAGATTTGTTGCAGGGGTATCTGAAGAACTAGTAGCCTCGAACCTATGGGTTGAGGGTTTCTCAGTTCAATAATGAACTTGGCCACTTGGGGCCGAACGCGAACCTCGCGTTTCTAAAGTGAAACGCAAAGGTCACGTTTAGGTATTGTCTGCATCTGAACGCGAGCCTCGCTTTTCTAAATTAAAACGCTATGGTCGTGTTTCGGCGGGGCCTTAGGCTAAACGCGGGTTTCGCGTTCTTAAAGTGAGACTAGACCTTATGTTTCGGTATAGCTTGAGGCCGAACACGAGCATCACGTCTTATCGCTGAAACGCACAGCTCATGAACACGAGCATCGCGTTTTGTCACAGAAACGCGGCTCTGAACCTGAGCCTCGTGTTTAGTGCCAATATCATTGTCATCAACTACAGTTGCTTCTGCTTGCTGACGCAGAACTCGATGTCTTCGTCGCTAATCAGCATTCCGCTTAGCTCACAGGAGTTGTTGCGAACCCCTTGCAAATCAAGTTTGCTCCGTCTCGAGAGTAGTATGACGGCGAGATTGACTCTGTCGTTATGTCGGCCTTGAGCTGCAACACTGGTCTGGTGGGTCTCCTGGGAGACTTCATCACAAGTCGTGTTGACTCCAAGGGAGATTGCTTAGACTTTAAGAGGCTGAACTGTTTGCTTTATCAAAAAGCGTACGGTTAGCTTCCGAAGAAGCTCCTTTGAGAAACCTACAAAAAAGACTTGAGAGCTAGTCTCACTTGAGACTTTGCGATATTGCAGCGTGAATTTGGGGCTAATGGAGCCCGAGGAGAAAAGTTGTTCAAACTTCTCTTGGTCGAATTTGACGGCGAGCGGTTCGACGATTGATCCGAGAAGCTTGAGGTCGGCTTGCGCTACGACCTTCTTATCGGCAGAGAAAATATTTCCCAGTGGAGTCACCACCTTCTGTTAGCCGAAAAATTGAGGCGAATAAAAATCTTTAATTGATTGATAAGAAGATTACAATGGATCAAAATTCAATTACAGAGAGAGGGGAGAGTAGTTAATCTCCCCTTTGATTAATGTCGGGTTCTTTGTGTCTCGGTAGAGAGTGAAACTTGTTCTCCAATAACGAGCCGAACCGGAAGCTTGATCTTGAATCTTCTTGCTCTCGTTAACAGCTAGTGGTAAGGTATAAAACCTTAAAACATGACTGAAATCTCAAAGAGATTAAATTTGAACTCAGCAAGTTGCAAAGTCTTCTATTTTCCTATCTTTCACACAATGTGTGTACAGCAGCCTTGTGTTCAGCTTTAGCCTTCTGTGGTTATCCAGCTTCAGGACTCAAGCATGCCTCTTTGCCCTCAACCTTCGGGGGGTATTCTCTTGCTATTCATAGCTATTTATAGAGGATTTTGGGTGTAACTGATCCTTAAATCTCTCCATAACACCCCATTAAGTGGAGAAAATGTGGGTGTAATTAACCCAGTTAATTGTTATCTGTTACAGCAGATATGCGGGCTTTGCGCTTGACACGGACCTCACTTTGCGTTGAGACGCGGAGCTCGCAGGCTCGCGTTTAGTGTTGAAACGCAGAGCTACACAGGCTTGCATTTTGAAGTTGAAAGCGCGACCTTAGTTGAGGTCCGCATTTTGAAGCAATAAAGCAACCTTCGCGTTCTTCAGAGAACGCGACCTTCGCGTTTGTCAAAGAACGCTACTTTCGCGTTGTTGATGAAGTGCGACAACCGCATTTGGGGTTGAAATGTGACCCTCGTGTTTGGTCTAAGGTCCGCGTTTTTGAGGCTTTGTCTTCAGTGATTTTTGGGATTTTTGGACGCCTACAGAAAGTCTTGTAACAGGTTTAATCACCATCTTATTAGGACCCCATTTATTTGAGTTCTTTGACAATTTCATAGGGTTTTCAGGTTCAGAATTTCAGACATCTATATTGTAATAGCAAAATTAAAAGATAAATTAAAATTATAGTGAATAATATTGAGCCTAAACAAGATAAATAATTTCAAGATTTTAGAATCATAATTTAGTCGTCTGCCAAAACATGAATGCTCAATCTAAGGACCCTTTTAAAAGATAAATTAAATTTTCAATAATATTGAGCCTAAAGTAAGGATATAATATAAAATAAGTGAAGTAATAAAAAGGGAGGGGAGGGGGAATCAAAATACAATTTAAAAGAGGGTCCGAAACCATACAATTTTATACTTTTTTTAACATGACCTTAGAAAATATTGTGAACCTAGAATATAAACAATTCTAAAAAAATAGTGTGCTACCTTAGGTTTTGGGAGCTAACAAGCAAGATGTTATAATTTGAGAGGGATTGATTAAACTTATCAAGATATAATAATATATTTAGATAGGAGTAGGATGTCCAAACGCAAAAGTAATGTAACAAATAAAATGCAGAAAGGAGGATTTATGTCCATCATGGTATCAACATTGCGTCCCAAAACCCAACCCACCAACATCAGTAATTTAACCTTGTCTCCTTTCACAAATCTTAAACACAGATAACAGTTGGGTTCTAAAAGCAAAGAGCATTGTCGTTGGGATAGCATGGAGGCGAGGATGTGTTCCAGTCATCTTAATTTCCTCCCTATTTTCTCTCTATATTCCCCTCTAGCTCTCTTCAGTTTCATTCTTCTTTTGGGTTTCAAGAGGATTTGTACTTTTCTTTCGTACTGTGGAATATGGGTGGTTCTCAGGAATTTTGTTCACGACCCAAATCTTCTTTTGTTTCATCCTGTAAAACCTTTTTGGCCTTTACAAACTAGCCCATACCAAAATTACAAACACCTGAAGGAGAACACTACCAGAAGAAATTTAAAACATGCTCTAGAAGCCTTAATTTAAGTAGCGCTAAGAAAAACCTAAAAGCTGGATAATAGATGATAGATGGAGATGAATGCCTATCTGTGATAAAAGTGTTGCATTTGCTTATTTTCTTATTTGTGCTGAAAAGAGCTTGCCATGAGGTAGCAAGGCTCCTATGAACTGATTGCAAGAACAGAGCTGAACTTTGTGGTTTTGTGAAGTTGAAAGGTGCCGAGAGTTGTGTTTTAGAACACCAAGGAAACATGTTGAACTTTATTTTTCTGAATTAGTATTGTTTATATACAATAAATAAACCTTAAACACCATACATATGAATCGTGGAAAAGAAACAAAATATCTTCCTAAATTTCTAAATAACATGTTACTGAGGATTATTTTTTATGTTGATGAAAAAAACACATGGATTCTCACGTTGCAATTACCACAGGAACAATGATGATCAATAATTTTTGAAAAAATGACACTAAAACCTATATTATATGGAATTTCATAAATTCCACTGTCTAAAAGCGGGCGGACCAGGCGTGTTCAACCTCCAACCACTACGATATAGCTATCGCATCAAACCCAGGATGCCAGGCATGAAGTCAGGCACTGTACCTTGCAACAGCAAACAAATGTCCTAGTTGTCATTTCTTGACGGCCATCTAACATGAATAACACTTGACAGTAACTTGCATGATGTAATGCCTATGAAAAGATCAAAGCTAGCATGCAAAATTAGAACCAGAACAGCAAACTCTAAGGAGAAGAAAGAGGCAAGACATGCCTGTATCAACTGCTGGGCAGTTTGAACTTGTGTGGCACTCCCATTAATCTCAACAGTCATCTCTCCAGGCACACCTCTTGTTTCCTGTATTGTCACGGTTGCCCCACTGGCTCTACGGATATAACTAATATTAGCACCAGCTGCCCCTATCACAGCATCAGCAAAGGATATTGGAACTTGCATGTGTTGCGTCACCTGTTAAATTCCCCCAAGCAAGGCCAATCCATATAATTTGGTCAATAAATGTTTAAATGATAGCTCCTACCAAAGTTGCTGGACACATAAAATGAAATACCTGATTGCCTAGCTGTTGATTGCTTGATGTATGAACTCCCACGGGTGGCGCATCCCGACCAAATGTAGATATACCATGATGGGGGGGTTTCTCATAGGGAGGCATGTCCGGTGGAGGATAGAAATTATCATGCGGCCTTGGAGGCATGAACTGTGGATTTCCAGCAAAACCTGAACCGCCAAGATTTGGTGGAGGGCCTTGAGGATGGCCCCAAGGTTGAGGAGGTGGCATGTTATGCTGCATCTGAGAGATAGACCTTGACATCTGCAAGATAGATTAACAAAATGTTGGCAAAAGTAAAAACAGATGATTTACCGGTAAAAGTAGGTGATTGCCAGAAAATCAAAAAATAAAACAAGATAACTTACACTCAGTTCAAATACAGGAATTACACTCCGGTCGACAAGAAACTTCCTTAAATGAGAAGCAATCAGTTCCAATGCTTTGTGCATTCCAGTAGGTTCACCTTGTATCTCAACAACTTTATCCTCTTGTAAGGCGAAAGGTGGTACATCATCTGCATAAGTAACCCCATAGTAGCAGATAAGCCAAAATAACTTGGCGAGTAATTAAGGGGAAAGGAGTCAGAGAATAATTTATTCATCCTTGACTGAAATGAAAAAAAGTTGCAGACAGTTTGGAAGTCTTGTGGATTAAATAGTTACTTGTTTGGGTCTATCCCTTATCTTTCTTTCTCCTCCTTCCATTTCTGGTTCTAGACAGCTGCACTTAAGCCCTTGCACAACCTACTTCCCTCCACCAAAGGGCTTCAAATCCCTTTCCATATTACAGCCTACCTCCTGGCTGCATTTTATTGCTTCTTGTTACATAATCATGTCACCAGTTGAGTATTGATTGTTAATTGCTATTCATGGCCTTACTTGTTATTGACTTTTTCCCCTTTCTGTGGAAGAAAGGCCCTAGCCAGGACCTGAACCAAAAACTTGCTCTCAGAGGCCTTTACTTTTGAGCCAGGCATCCTCACTATATTCATTTGATTTTATAGAAAGCAAAGGTGGGAGCAAATTGGCAAGGGTATCTTAGGCTTTAGCGGTCTTTAGCAACAAAAGATGCTACGGTCTTTTCAAAAAATAAAAATAAAATAAACAGAAAAAATAGAGAAATGAACAATTATGAAAGTTCATAACTAATAAAGAAAATAAGAAACTAACACTAAAATATAAATGATACCAATGAGCATCAAGATGAAAAGATGATACATACAATGTCAAAATCTCTAAGCAAGGGCTTAAACGTGCTTTAGTGGGCTTTTTACAACAGTTATTGACTCAATACATTTATATCTATTTCAAACATTTTTCAGAATTTTCTATTTTCTCTGATTAACATGTTATCTCTTCAATGTTTTTGAATTAAATTTAGGTTGTTTCTTAACTGCTTGTATGGCATGTGGCCCATGGCTGCACGGAGACACATAAGGTTCTCTTGAACCTTTTCCAAGCTCTACAAGTTTGCAACAAAGGGGTGCTTACAAGTCAAAGTCTGGCAATGAAGGATCTGGAAGTTGATCCACCAACATATTAAAAGAAGAAGCCTTATCAAACTCCTCACCTTTTGGCCGGGTGATATCACATAACTAATAACAGCCATGAATGAGGCTGGCAGCGTGCCGTTGGTGTAAAAAAATGTGTCTAGCAAGGGCAGGATCAGAGAGGCAGCAGGGAAGGAAATCCAGCAAACATCTATACTAGATTACCGTTTGCGGTGGAACCGAGTGGCGAAGGGGAGGGGGGAGAGGGGAGGAGGAGGAAGGAGTGGGAAGATGGGAGAGGGAGAGGGAAAATAGGAGAGAGAGAGAGAGAGGAGGGGGGCGGGAGAGGGCAGAGGAAAGGGCCTCTCAGGCTCTCTTTTTTTGAGGACAGACGGACGGACAAAGTGCAAAAAAGAGTCACGAGAGAAACCTCACTTCGCTCGGTTTGATAAGAGAAAGAAGAAAGATGTTTCTAAATCCCCTTTTTTTATTTATCTCTTACCCCTATCTTTCATAAACGTTCTACCCTTCCTTTTCACAACTTGTCACCTATTACCCCTCTTAACACATCTGCAGACTTTCAAATTGACATGCCAATTTTGCCATTTTGGCTTCAGGATTGTGAGTGGTAAAACAATATCATGAAAGTTAAAAACAATATCTAGTAAATAGTAACACTGACATGGAAAGAACAACATTATGAAAGCAAGTTCAGTCATCCTGATAATGCATTCAGTTGGGGAATTTAGAAGGGTGACAAAGAACTGTTAATGGCATCATGAAGACATCACCACATGTGAAAGTGTGAAACATTACAAGCTAGTAATATCATAGAAGCACAATCAGAAATCAATAACGGATCATACAATTGACAATGGTAACCTATAGCTAATATCAGTACAATCAAGGCAAAAGTTTTCCAGGATCATACAATTGAAATTTGATTGACTTGTATCACAAAAACCCAAAAAAGAAAATTAACTGACCAGTGTTTGTTAAGACCTAGATACAATAAAATATGGAAACAAAGGAGTGGAAGGGAAATTAGTGAAAATCAACCAGAATTGGTTTCTTCCCCGTCAAAAAAGAGGGGGTGCCTACTTTTATCTCTCCGGCTAACTCAGCTCTCCATATTCAGCATGTTATGCCTCTGGTTTAGGTCATAATAATCACCTTTTTGCTAGATACTATCTGAGGATCTATTCGTTTTCCTTCAAACAGTTCAGCTGAAGTTTTTGTAACTGTAAGGATCTATTCATTCTCTCTCTCTCTCTCTCTCTCTCTCTCTCTCTCCTCTCTCTCTCTCTCTCTCTCTCTCTCTTCCTGTTAACCCAGCTCAATTTTCAACATGTTATGAGAATCCTTTAGGTCATAATAATCAATCACCTTTTTTTCTGGATAGTGTCTAACAATCCGAGTAAGGATCTATTTGTTTTCCTTCATACTGTTCAGCTGAAATTTTCTGTACAGAATTCAAAGCCAACAATCCTTTCCCAATTTCACTAGTGAACTAATGATTTTCGGCCAAAGAGCCCAGAAAAACTAGACTTCTAAAATTTCTCCTTGCTGAAAGATCCGGGAAGCAAGCTTGGCCTCTGCCTGAAACATAATTTAATGGCTCAAGAAACCAAACTAACCTGATTAGTAGCTAATCCTACAATTCACCAAAAGATGTAAACAGACACAAGAGAAGTCATTGTCATGTATATCTTGAACTGGACTTATGGGTACTTGCCAATATGTTGGATACTGACAATGTCCCCATTCCTTGTGTACCAAGGTTGCCAACATAGTCTAAAGAATTTAGTGTCTAAGTCAACAAGTATGTACGTCAAGAGAGATGTACAAAACGTATGGATTTTACAGCTACTACTGAATTGACAGTGAGAGTGGGCAACATGAAGCATATCAATTGAAGTATCCTCCAATATCGAAACATCAGAAACAGAATTGTGGCAGGTGCAGCCACTTCAAACTGAAGCAACAGCACTGTTAAGTGGAGGGCCAATACTTTCTAAAGGAGCAGTACTTTAGCATGCTAATATTTGTTGAGCCAACACCAGTAGTGTAACTCATGCAAAGCCTGACTCCACCATTTTAAGTCTCCTTAATAATTAGGAGACTCTCCGGCTCATTTCTGTCAACATCAAGTATACTCATGCGAAGCCTGACTAGAACATGCTATGCTATCATGACGGCATTAGTAGGTAGAAAAAAACTAGTCATAATAAGAGGAGCTTATCTACAGATGCGCTATAAAGAGACATCATGCCCAGAAGATGAGTGTAGCAGAGATGTGCATGCTTCGTTGGATGTGTGATAACACGAGGAGAGATAAAGTGAGAAATGAGGATATTCGTATTAAGATAGGTGTAGCCTCTATAGAAGAGAAGATGAGAGAAAACCGCCTACGATGGTTTGGTCATGTGCGACGTAGGCCTACAGATGCGCCAGTCCGACGAGTAGAGTGTATCAATTTAGGGCAAGTTAAAACAGCGCAGGAGAGACCGAAGAAAACATGGATGGAGGTAATACGGCAAGATATAGAGGCTAAAGGTCTTAGTGAAGGCATATTGCTCGATAGGAATGAGTGGAGAAAACTGATCCATGTGCCCGATCCGGCGTAATTCTCTTTTGGCTCATGTAGCCTACCCCAAATACTTGGGACAAATGGCTTAGATGTATAAGAGGAGCTTATCTCCATGAAGTTTCAACCTCAAAGAGTAACAGACAATCTCAATTACAAAGTAAAACAATTATACTTATGTGAAATAAATGTCCCTTTTCTTAGAAAAGATGAGGACAAAAACAGGTGGAAACTAAAGCACAATTTTCGTAGAGAAAAATAAAATAGATAGTAGGAATAAAAGTTGAAAGCACGGCAAAATGAAGTCATGAGTAAATATACCAATAACACGAATAACACAGTTTGAAGCATCTTGAATTGATTTTATTGTAGCACCGTGCTTTCCAATCAAGGTTCCTGTTTGGGTAGCTCCTGCAAGCAGTCTTGTTACTGTCACACTGCCAGTACTTTGTGGGGCACGAGCCTCCCCATCTAAACCATCTATGATGCGTTTATGAATCCTTAGAAGGCCATCCATTGCAGGAGAAATTGATAAATTTTGTTCCTCTCTTGCTGAGATCATTACCTTTTAAAATAGTAAAGCAGCAAACAATCAGCTTCAACCACAAAGAAAAGCAGTCCAAAGAAAGAGAAAAGTTTTAGTAATCAGAGTTTGTCAAACATGAATTTTCGGGTGTCAACATGCATTCACATGGATTGTACTACGGTAATGACTAGCTGCATATAAATAAAAGATAAATTTAGAAGTAATCACATAATTCGAATAGGGTGAAACTTGACTAGAATAAAAGAAGCATATTATAAACGAATGCATTCCATCCTAAAAAGATTCTCAATCATGATTAACAAAATAAGCCCAGAAAAGAAAGAAATAAGAAAGCATGCAGGCAAGTTCGCACACAAACACACGCACTCATGTGCTCACCAGATCACTCGGACACACCATGCGCAGGCACAATGATCGGTAGATAGACCTCGCTAAGAAACCCAAAAGGCCTCATTAAAAAGCACTTGTTTGTGGTGGGACCTAAAGTCATCATCATTGAAGCTTTCTCCAATCAAAATGGTCAGATACGGAGCACAACGGAGAGATGCATAGAGCTGTGGCCAAGTTTTCTCAAAAGACTCCAACATTAATCATTTGTGAGTTGGTGCAAGGTTGCTGGCAACGACAACCATGAGCAAGAGAAACATGCCAAAAAAAAACACAAAGGCCAGCATAACAGGTAGGCCTAACTTTTTGTTTAAGCTCATGCAAACAATGAGCAAGTCTTCATATTCCCAAACTAGAAATGAGTCCAGATGAAGAACTAAGGTGATAAGAACTGATATGTATAATGCTCAACAGGTAGGCCTAACTTTTTGTTTAAGCTCATGCAAACAATGAGCAAGTCTTCAAATTCCCAAACTAGAAATGAGTCCAGATGAAGAACTAAGGTGATGAGAGCAGATTATATATAATGCTTTATTTCCAAGGCTGATATAAGACAATAAACAAATGGGATAACGTCGCCTTTTGAAGTCAAAGAGGTAAGAAAGGGCATAGCCATGATCTAAACAATTGAACTGATCTGTCAATTTTTAACATCAAGTATATAAATTATAGATATATTAAAACTTAAAAGCATTACACTGATCCATAAAAGCCTGATAAATAAGTCTCTTTAGATCCAACTTTCAATGGTTTTTTTCTGAAAGTCTTTGCATTATACAATTTCATGAACAATTTTAGAAAGTCTCATCCTTCGTTTCTTAAATGCATTTCAACTAAACCCCGGTTTGAATTGATATTCAAAAGTCTGTACGTTATAAAGTTCCACAAAAACCTATTTAGAAAGTACCATCATTTGTTTCTTAAACCTGTTTAAACTAACCCCCAACCTCCGAAGCCAACACACTTTTATCCTGAACTCTGGTGAAGATCTCACTTTGAGTATGTTCTTGTGCTATTTCTAACATTATTTAACATTTTAACTTGAGATATTTTGCAGATCATATCCTTCTTATCTACGAAACGTATTTAAATCTACACTAAACCAGCAATGTAGATGTCGAATATGGAAGATGGTGTATCCAATTTATTTTATATTTTTATTAGATGGTGTTCAACACTGATTCAAATTCTTAATTGATTAAAGGGATTTGACTGATAATCATTTTTTATCGAGAGGATAAATATAATTATTCATCTAGTTCATCATAAACAAGAGAACGAAGAATTCTTCACAAGTCCACTTATACCATTAAAAATAAAAATAAAGATATGTGATCCACAGTTTTCAAAAAGAAAAGGAATGTTGTAAGTTTAGGAGCAAAAACATATGATAAGGAAATTATCAAAATATCAGTTTGATTAATACAACCAGTTATAGATTAGAATTTCTCTCCAAGTACTGAGAACAGCCGGAGACAAGGTTTTAAAAAGTTAAAATAGGAAAAACTTGTCCTATATTTTATAGACAAAATCACTCGACTGAGATAATTAATGAACAACCTAATTAAGTGCATAATCAAAAATGTTCGGTCATCATCAATAAGGAATTATAATATTTTAATGGGAAAAGGCATGGATAACAAGGATGATCTTGGATTCTGGATTCTAAACATTATTATGAACAAACCAGATGAAGTGCACAATCACGAAGTTAAATTCATCAACAAGGAATTACAATATTATGACAGGAAAAAGCATGGACGAACTCGAAGATGATTGTTTGGACACATATATTGCATAATTGTTACTGCCCTACATTTATTCTGTAAATTCCTACAACTCACTTGTCTTAATGTCTAAATTCATGCAGGATATGGTAGAGAGAAGATAAGCACAAATCCTAGCCAACTAATTCAAATTCTTGAGAGGATTTAAATCATCAACTGAAGATAAAGCAAATCAACAAAGATCTACTCAAATCCAGATATTTTAGAAGCCATCTTATCTAAAGACTGGGTCTACCAGATAAGATAATACCATCAAAAATCAAAGGGAAAAACGAATTTTTGAAAACTCAATCGGTTTCGCTGAAGATAAATGGATAATATCATCAATTCTAGAAGACAAATTAAAAATCCAGGAGGATAAAATGATAGAGTGAAAATCAACGGACGAGATGAAGCAATCATATTTGGAGATAAAGAGAAAAATCCATGTAAATTCGGAGTTTTAAATCAATTTAGACTCGGATTCAGATTGGATACTCTTTAGTATTTTAATCATAACTTTCGCTACCAAAACTCAAATATGATGATCCAAAATGATCCAGAAAGAAGACTTAAAGGGCTACAATTCATATGTTAACCACTGTTTCTAATTCTATCGTTTGATAAGTCATATTCAGCAATCAACACTCCAACTAGTTGCAGACCAATTCAAAATTGAATTTTTCGCATAAAATTCTAGATGAATCAAATCAAGTTTGGAGATAAGGGGAGGATTCAAATTCAAAATAGCTTGCTCCCCAAGTCAAGAGAGAGAATATTATCTTAATATCCAGAGTTCAAATTTAAGTTCTGAAGATATATTTTTTGATGGGTGCACAACTTCTACTAAGAGTCTATCCATTATTTTTACTATAAATAAAGAGGTAGAGAATAGGAAAAATGACATCTCATCTCAAACCAGAGGGCTGTAAAGGCTATATTGAGGGAGTTGTATGCATTGTAATGCGAGATTGGGGAAATCAAGAGTTTTGTAATTGATGATTTATGAATGAAATTCAGAGTTCTACAAAATCATGCATCGTTTTCAGTGTAAGATTCCTCCACTCCTCTTTATTTTTGATGTTTCTCTTATTTTAATTGCATGTTTTATTTTATGAATTCATCAATAATTTATTACATGTTTTCTCTTCTTTTCTTTTGTTAATTCTCTTGTCGTCAATAGTGTTTGGAGGAGGAAGACAAGGCGAGACAAGTCTTGTGCCAATTCCATCTTTATTCTCCCTTCCTCTCTTATTTTCTTCATCGCTTATTTCACTTCGCCTTTACATTGGTTAGTACTCTTTTACTTCTTTTATTTCTTTGCTTCTCTTATTTATTTTTTTTACTGCTTAAGGATCTTTAGTTTTTAAAACAATCATCACACCTTTCTTTAAAGAACTTCTCAAACTAGATTAAAAGTTAGATTTAGATTTTTAAAAACTAGATTTTTAGAAACAAGTCTCTGTGGATTCGACCCTATTCTTGCCACTATACAATTTTCCTAAAAAATTCAAAGTAAGATTAGGTTTTCATAACTTGTACGTGATTTAAACAACGATGGATTTCTTCATGAACGTCGAACCGTGAACAATGATCTTGGATTATGGATCCTAAAAGTTACTTGTGAAGGCTGATGGTAGATTCATGTGTTTGGTTCATGTCAAGATTTTTGTCAAAATCAAGATGCAAGCACCCCAAGAAGTATGCACTACAGGAATCTCACTTACATTGGATGCATCCTCGCAAGAACAATAGACCAATAGAAAATACCTCAACCTTCAAAACGCATTAAAGACAATGTTTTAAGCCTACATAGCCAAGTAAAAGGCAACATTCATAAATGAAGTCAAGCTCCCAGTCTCCATGAAGAAGATCAGTCTCTAATCCAAATCATGTGCTTAAAGTACTGATCTGGATGGGCTAATTTTGGTACTTTGGTGTACGTCCTTCCTAAGTTTGCCTTTGAAAACTTAAAGTATGAAACCCATATATTGCTAGTTTGTGACTGTGTCCGGAGAAGGTAGGTCCGACATATTGCTAGCTTGTGATTGTGTCTGGACAAGGTAGACCTGACTGAGAAATGGGTCCAGTTTGGGCTTGGATAAATCTTATTTGAATATGGGTTTATATGAGTATGGCCCGAGTCTAGCCTAGTCCCAGCCCTAATTATTTTTACGTGTTTTTTATTTCAAAGAATTGGCCTAAATTTGTCCTGGAACGTGGTAGTAGGAATTTTTCCTAATTTTAAAGCACTCTTTATGATCTAGAATAAATTTGAGCTTCGTTACTAGAATGTACTACATAAACAAATGAATTATCATCATCATCGTCTAAGCCTTGTTCCATGAGGGGCGTCATGAAGCACGATCCACTAAAGATTGGACGAAGTTGACCGAATGTCGCCAAGATGTCAACCCCCTCTTAATAAGTGCCAGATTTGTTGCCAAGAAAATGATGAACATGAAGAAGATTGCCATAATCCTAATGAAGATTGCCATAATCCTAATGACAAGTTGGCGTACTCCAAGTTCTTCTAGAATGGGGACGAGTCTAAAAGGGGAAGATAATAGATTTGGTATAGGTAATTGCACTCGACTTTGCATTGTAGATAAAGCCAAGAACCAGACAAATCACATTCTCAAAAAATAGATCTTTTGTAAACTTGCATCTGTTGCACATGCATTGATTACTCTCAAGTTCCCTAAAAACAAAGAGAAAAATGGACAAATCACTCATATGGAAGATTAAAACAATGCGTACATGAAGCGTTGTTGTCAAAGTGTAAGGCGCACTGCGAAGAACAAAGAGTCTAACCTGCGTGAGGCACGAGTATTTTTGATGTAAACGAAGAAACCTATGGTGTGGTATATCAGTGATAAGTTTGAACTCGCAAGTTTCACACCAAATTATGATCTTCGGTAGGAAATTATCTAAACTAATAAGGCGACCAGATGAATTTTAAAAATGATTTGCAAGTGTAGTTTAAATATTCTGATCCCAAGAGATCCAAACACAATAATCAATTATCATAAAACAATCATATTGGCAATGTCAAGAACAATAGATAACAAGCATTAAACAAAACCACACTCACGATGATAGTGGACAGCAAATTAATATGATAATAATTTAGAGAATAAATCTACTGTATCATTCAATTGATAATCTAATGCTGAAAATTAAAATTACCTAGGCAACTGATGTGTTGTTGATCTTTAGTTTCTTAACTTGCACTGGCTTTGTTGCTTGATCTGATTTGGCTTTGCCGCCTGATGATGTGAGTACCTCTCTACTTTGTGATCATGTGTTGATGTTGGTTGAATTTTGTTGTTCTTGTACAAGGATATGATGTTGTCGTGTGCTACAGTTAAGATCACTGTTGCAGGACTGCTGGCTGTTGTGGCACAGTAGCGGCAAGGATGAGGATGAGAACAAGTCTCAGTCGAGGACGTAGCTGGTCGACGAGGATTAGGAAAGGAGTGTCGGGGAGGCTGGAGGACTGATGATGATCACCGAAGAAGGGAGATTGTGAGGCGTTTGTTGCCGGAGTGCTTGCAGAGAGGAGGCGGGAGACGAAGTCAACGAGACGAAGGAAGCTTGGTGTGTTGTCATCGTGAGAGAAGGGTGAGGTGTTGTTGAGTTGCGGGAAGAGAACGAAGGAGAAGATGGAATTGAGGTTGTGGGTTTCGTCACGTCGAGAGGAGAGAGAGACTAGGGACGATAATGAAGGCTTAGCGCTCTGTGCGTGGGAGAAGCAAAGGAGATGAGGGGAAAAGTAACAATGGTTTATTTTTCTTTTTTCTTCTTTTGTTGTTGTGGACGCAAGTAAGGGAGAAGCACAAGCGAGCTTTGATGATTTATTTTGCTTCGGGTGAAAGGGATGGGAGTGGGCACGTGGGGAATGAGAGGAATTGGGTGATATTTTGTAATAGTAAAGTGTTGTATTTTGTTTGGGTTTTCTGGTGGATATTTGGCTGTGAAATAAAATGAGATGGAGATTGAGATATGAGATAGATATTTTGATTTGGGAAGTAAAATTTGAAAGAGGGGGTAAGTGGATTATGGCTTCAAACCCAAAATCTGAGAGAATCAGGTTTCACACTCGAACTCGAAGAGATTTTCATTTCCAAAATAACTCATTTCATTAATTAATCTTTTTTCTAATACATACATTGCCTTAAATAGGCTTACAAACTCTGACTTTTCCCAACATATCCGATGTGAGACTAAAAAGAATACAAACTAGTAAAACAAAGAAACAAAATAAAGAACCAACTAGACTCAACTTACTAAACAAATAGACACAGACTCCAACTAAAATAGCTCAATCTGTGGCACTGGCTGGATGTCCGCATCAATTTCTTTTTTAATTACGATATTAATTCTTTTTCTTGACAGCACAACTATAGCAGGAAGGGGGGGAAGAGAATAGGCGCAGCAATAGAAGTGGAAGTCGTAGCAATTGCGGCATGGAGAAGGGCTGCAACAACAATAGCAAGGAGGACAGATGCAGGGGAAGTAGAGAAATAGCAACCACCACATGCACACGAAGATAGAAGAAGAAGACTGTTTTAAAAAATTGTTGAAGGAGAAGAATGTTGTCGTAGAGAGATTAAACCAAATGGTTGGAGATTGCTCGACAACAAAGAGACCCTATCAAGGAAGCCCTAGACTACAGTCGGGGTTCTTTTTCTCTTTTTTTTTTTTTTTTTTTTTTTTTTTTTTTTTTTTTTTTTTTTTTTTTTTTTTTTGTGTGTGGGGGGGGGGGGGGTGCTGGGATCAGCTTTTTCTTCTCTTTTAAGTATGGTTAGTGGGTTGTGACCCACTGCTTCTTTATGCCACCACAACTGCAAGGTGGCACCTTAATTGCGTAGTTGCACCTCACATGTACTATGGGGCAGTCGTGCACACTGCTACGCCTTGCACATGAGGCGTGCGCCTCATTGCGTCATTAACAATGGTCTGGTTTTTATTTAATAATAAATACATGATAAAAATATTAGGGATTTATTCGATTTGAGCATACTTAATGTGGAAATGGACTAAGATAAGCATACTAGCATGTATTTCTATTATTTGCTATACTTTTATAATGTTTATGGCACTGAACTAAAATAATTTGTCGTATAGCCTTTGGAAACTAAATTAACTAGTTATTTTTAATATATGCATCATTTACTGATTTTTATGTTAAACCCTCGTTCTCCGATTAATAGACAAAATTTTGGATGTCCTTTTCCATTATTATTATGTGAAGCAGCTTAAAACATAATTTCATCAAGAAATCTCCCACATTGTTACTTCCCATATACAAAAGAAGTTCATAAAAGGAGTTTTTTAAGGTGTTGAACTTATTCAGCAGAGTTCTGAAGTTACCAGATGGGAATTAGCTTCTCCACAAGAATGATCATCCAACATTTGCCAAACAATGCTGTCATATCAATTATGCAGCATTTAATCGTCAAAGACTTATCATTGCACTGTGGACCAGGATATCTTCTATATTGAATTCAAATTGATGTTTGATCTGTTGCCTTAGGTCCGAAACAGAACCTGCACAGATTGCTTTCAGTTACTGCGAGAAGGCACTCAACTTCAGTCATTAAAGGAATTTTGAGGTGATATTCTTCTCCCTTATAATTGGTTAAGTTGCTGCAGGAGGGTTATATTTTACTATCTTGCTTTACAAAGTTCTGAGTCATCAGCAAATTTAGTACATCTTACTCAACATAATCCATAGATTCCAGACAGTTGATTTGGATTCAGTGTTGGTGCTGCTTAGATTTATGCTATTGCTTATTTAACCACTGCCAGAACAATTATTAGTAAAATGAGATAGTTAATCACTAATTCAGCTTAGGTCATGGTATGTGATCATCAAGAATATGCAATCATAGGTATAAAGAGACTGACAACATTGTAAAACCATGTGTGATATAAAGTTAAAAAGAATTACTGGAAAATTTTTTTTTAGCATATTTAAAACAGCTAGTGGAGGACCATTTAAAACAATTGGAATTCTATCAACAATCTAGCAATAAAATAGTGTCAAGAAGTAGAATTTTTATACACCGTCTTACTTGATGCAAGACTACAACCATCTTTTTTCATTAACTGCCAATCCGCATGTTATTGGAAAAGTGGAAGGGCTTTAGAAAGTACATGCTGATAAATACCAAATACAAAGCAAGTAAAATTAAGAGTACGTCCTGGTCTACATGTTGCAACTTACAGCTCTTTCTGGGGTTCCTGGAGGAGCATCTAGAATCTTGATACGAGCTTTTGATTCTTCACACATTTTCTTAATAAATTCTCCTTTCCGGCCTATGATACCACCAACCTTGTGGCTTGGAACTAATATTCGGAAAACACTGTCACCTGGCCAACCAGGCCACTTCTTCTCAGTGCTTTTAACTCCCACGTCCTCAATATGTCCTTGTTGTTGGTTCTCCATGTTATCAGTAACTCCACCCAAGTCATTGTTACCTCCATCCATGGTATTTTCAGTTCCATCTATGGCATTTTCAGGTCCATCTATGGTATCTTCAGCTCCACCCATGCTGTTTTCAGCTCCAGTAACGTCCATTTCAGCTCCAGCAATGTCCATTTCAGCTCCAACAATGTCATTCTCAGTAAAACTTTCCATTGTTGAAGCCGTTGCTGTGCAAGTGAAGATAAAATTTGTTATATCAGATCGCTAAACTAAAAAAAATTGAAAATATTGGGCAAGCTAACTATGGCATTTCTAAAAAATTGAAAGAATAATTTGAATAAAATAACAACCACAGTTTGTAACTGGTTTAGATTTTTGTGAGAAGAACTTGCTTGAAATAATCAGAAAGCAAACAAGTTGAACACATATATAGCTTCCTAAGAAAACTTGTTCTGAACAAATCTGTGGACACTTGAGAAACAAACTGCACTTGACGGCCCAAACCAATTACATGATTTAGAACATTTTGTGCAGAAAGACTTAAAAAGAAGTGATACGAGGACATGAGAAAGGTTCATAAATGTGCATAAATGGTCAAAGATTTCTAGTCACTAAAATTTATTTCATACTAGCAGCACAGAAATGGTGTCGAGTTTTGTTCCTTTTCAGTTAATAGATGTGTGACAATGTATCATCTATACCTACAACATACCAACATAACCACAACCACCCGAAACCTGAAGCCTGAACCATTGGCAGCGGAATAGGCACAAAGAAGAAACTTCACATGTTTCCATATTCTCCTAACATTCACACAGAAAGTTCCAATTCCAAGCTCGAACATATGTACTGACTATTGATCATGCTAAATGAATCATAGCATTTAACACAGACTGATTGCAAGCTTTAAAATAAAAATTATAAAAAGAAACTGTTTAGCGATAATATTTATTTGATTTATATGTTAAGATGTATCACCGATCAAACAACAGACAAACACCGAGTTAAAGACTCGGCAACAGAAGTGGAAGCAAAGAAGATCTATCACTAGCAAGCAATTAAGACTAAATCACCACACAACCAAAAAAATATCAGATTTAACGTGTTCGGCAATGTGCCTACGTCCTTTTAAGTTACAAGAGTTACAAGAGTTATTGAAAAAACATAGAAGAAAATACAAGAGTTACAAGAAAATCTCTCTCACAACTCTCAATGGTGGAAATCTGAATTCTCTTGAATTCTTGACACTCCTTCAAAAGGCCACCATCTAGGGTTTATATAGGCACGTAGGATGATCCTACTCCCACAAACTTCAACAATCCAATCAGCACCGCCTCAGAGAGAAGAAAACCCGGATTCAATCCAAATTGAAAACAGAACCGTACTTGAAAACTGCCATAACCCGACATTAGTCGACTAGGACCAAGTATTAGTCGACTATACCAAATACCTAGTCGACTATTGTAATACAATCCGAGAACTCAACTTATTGTTGCGAGGCCTAGTCGACTAATAACACCTATTAGTCGACTAATCAACGTGCATAAAACCGGTGCATGTCATTGCTTGATCTCTGAAGCTTGTAACACCTCTACCTGATTCTTGATTCTTCTCTAATGAATATGAGGCACTCCAAATACTAACAATCTCCGCCTTGATGTTCATTGAGTCCCTCGTAGAAATTGGCCTCCGCTTCATTCTCCTTGCTTTCTCCTCCTTTTGTGACTTCACATGGCTCCCTCTCAAGAGCTCGTTCTCCACTTTACCTTTGGAGAATCTTAATGAAGTTCAGAGATGCTCTGTACTTCTCCACTAGGATGGTCTTCGTCATCTTATCTGCTGGATTCTTCTTCGTGCTGATCTTTACCAAATCGATCAACTTATCATCCACGACCAACTGACGCATCTTGTGATACCTCACATTAATGTGCTTCGTCCGCTTGTGATCCTTAGCGAGATGAATCGCACTCTAACTGTCGCAATGAACTCAAAATGAATCTTGTATGATACTGAACGCCTCAACTGCAACCATGTACTCCACCTCTGTCGTTGAAAGAGCAACTATATCTTGCAACTCTGCCTTCCAACTAATGACGCACTCAGCAACTGTGAACACAGCCCATCGTAGATCCTCGCTGATCAAGATCTCCCGCAGAAACTGCATCAACATGACCTTGTAGTACTCAAGACTTCTCTGTTTTCAATCTCTGAAACACCAAGCCTAGTCTCACAGTCCCTCGCAGATATCGTAGCACTTACTTCACTGCTTCCCAATGTTGTTGTCTGGGATTTGTTTTGAACCAAATTACTGTACTAACTGCATAGGTTAAGTCAGGCCTAGTGCAGATCATAGCATAGATGAGTAATCCCACCGCACTAGCATATGATACTCGAGACATCTCCTTTTTGGGTGATTGTGGACACTGCTTGGAGAATAATTTGAAGTGATCTGCCAAAATGGTGACTGGTCTTTCTCCTGCCATGTTGAATCTCTCCAATGCCTTGAGAACGTAGTTCTCCTAGGATAGCCAAAGTCTGTCTGAACCTCTTGTCTCGAGTGATCTTCATACCTAAGATCTTCTTGGTTTCTCCCAAATCTTTCATGTCGAATTCCTTTTTGAGCTGAGCTTTAAACTTCTGAACATGTGTCTTGTTTCTTACAGCAATCAGCATATCATCCACATATATAGGCCAGCAAATATGTCGGATCATCATTCTGCTTGAAATAGACACAACTATCATACTCACATCGTTGTATCTGGCCTTAATCATAAAAGAGTCAAATCGTCTGTACCACTGCCTGAGAGACTACTTAAGTCTATAGAGGGACTTCTATAGAAGACACCTTGTTTTCTTGACCTT